>PVJS01004393.1:11787-69485 GCA_004027185.1 Glis glis
CAACTTCGTGAGACCTGGTTTCAAGATAAAGTATAAAAAAATAGGGCCGGGGGTGTAGCTCGGAGGTAGAACGCCCCTGGGTTCAATCCCCGGTACCGCAAAAAAAAAAAAAAGAAGTGTGTCTCTTAAAGCAGGGGAAAAAAGGCACAACAATGATTATAGTCACCCTCTGTCAAATTTAGAATCCCCTGCCAAGTCCATGATTTAGTTTCTAGTTTGTAACTCTAATATTGCCTCTTTAATATCACTCTTAGAAAAGTTTAGGGATTTGTTGTTATTGATTCTAAAACATTTATTTTTTATCAGGATGACCAATCAAATGCTTTTAAATATTACCCAGGTTTTCCTATGGGTTACTTTTATATTATATATGAATTTTATCTTCTAGGCCAATACTAAACACTAAATAAGAACTATATAATAGGTTTTCCATTTCTTACTAGAATACTGAGTTTTTGGGGTGATTTATAAGGTTCATTAATGGAAGAGGTAATAAACGTGGACTGTTATCTTCAACTTATATCTATGATATTGCACTTAAAACTCCAAGGGCATGTCAACATTCACAGTTAATGTTAAAGTCAAATGTAACTGGAATGTGAAGGATGCTCTTTGCCTTTTAAATACCACTTTGGAATATTTTCATTGTGTCAGATAAGGTAGAAATTTAGTCAGGTGTGGAGGGGTAAGTATGCATGTGTGTGGGTATGCTCTGATCATTCTTATACTAGAAACTGTTTAAAGACTGAAGTCAGAAACACTCACCTTAATCACCTGATTCTCAAGATAATTCATGAAGCAACCAGAACTTGCTATATGTTTCCTACATTTCCAACAACGAAGAATACTTATCTCCTCTTGATTATGATGTTTAGTTATCAATTCTTCACTTCTTTTCATCTGTGAAAACATTAATGCAGTTTTAGAATGTTAAACTATGTCAGATAAACTTGATTCCCAAATTTTTAGTACAGCAATAGCTAAAAGCAGAGCAGAAACAATTATTATTTATTGAGACACTTAGGGTCCCCCAGTCCACTCCATACACACTTTCTCTGTCCTGAGAAAAAAATCAGAGTACCTTGACCGCTGTATGACAGTCAGCTGCAGGTTCTTCCCAGTAGGTGTGAACCCAAGCATGGGCTTTGAACACTCCCAAGTACTGAAAAAAGTGTTTAGGTTGTTGCCCAAAACACTAAAAGAAACTGGCCATGGCCCTGAGCAAACATTCCTTAAACTCTCAAATAAATTCCATGTCTTGACCCTTATTGTAGACACACCTAGGTAGAACATCCCTTTTCCCCAGGCAGAATACCCTTTTTCTCTTATTTCCATTGTGAGTTCGAGCTATAACACTCTGTAAGTCCCCCCTAATAAATGTTTTAGGCCTATCATGCTGGAGTTTAATGATGCTTTCTATGGAATCACAACTGGCCCCATCTCTGGACACTCCACACTTGGTGGAACTCTTCTGCCACAATTCCTGGTTAGGTAACTCCAGCAGCAGATTTGGTGAGATGAAACAGGTACCTACTCATTACTAGGTCTTAGGCTAGGGACACTCTATAAACTATGTCTGGGATTAAAAATTCCATTTAATTATGATGATGATAATACATTATATTAGTGATTACCAGCTTATTTTCTCTTTCCTGAACATTTTATGTCTGTTGCTCTCCATTTTTTTTGTAAAATAACCTTTATTTTTTAAAGTTAATATGTACATTACAGGAAACAAAAACACAAGAAGGGAGAACAAAGTCATCCAGTCACAAGCAGCTTAGTTGGCCACAGGCTTCCGATTCTTGTGTATCCATACAAAATATCCCACTTGTGTGATCAAGATCCTAGTATGTATCGTGCTTTTCCACACATCATGAATATTCACCAATTCAAAATCCCAAAGCTACAAGAGTATTTTTGATAACCAAGGATATACTACACCAACTCAATCTGTTAGAAAAAATTGTAATCCTGCCTTTCTTGGGGACAAAAATTTCACTGAAGGCAAAAATAGCAACAGGCCTTTAGATAGACATATTGGCAGAGTTATGATTAAAATACTGCATTCCCTTAATGCTTGATTTAAAATGAGACATAAAGCAAGAGTATACCAAGCATGTTTCTAAGAGAGTTATCAGATTTCTACCACTAAAATATTAGCTTGAAAGCATGTGAATTAAGTGAATTAAGATATTACTATGGGACAGCACAGAAGATGCACACACACCAATGGCTCGCATCAAAATGTAAATCTGAGAAACACTTGCTCCCATCTCTCTCTGTGTACTTCCTTCTGCCCCTCTGCTGCCAGCCCGATGAACAAGTCCTGATACACACTGCCCAGAGGTGTCACAATTCCATGCCCAAGATGCATCTTTCTTAACAATTATAACAAAAAGGTATTTACAAGTTGGTTAATTCACTAGCTCTACTTTTTACCATACACTGTCACCTCGGGACATCTATGAAGCTAAGGTATTAGGACATAAACATGAACTTTGTGCACAATGAACACAAGTACTTACCAAAAGTGCACATAGAGATGTATGGTAAGAATCTCAAACTGTCTTCCAGGTACAGAGATATTAGCAAAGAGCTCTTCCCCTCACCATTCCTCCTCTCCTCTTCCCCATTCCAGTAACTAATGTCATGTACTAAGTACAGGACCACCCCAGCTCCAAGATACGGATGAACAAAGGTCACCCCAGAAGAGAGTTCTTCCTAAAGACTAACAAAAGGGCAATTATATAGGGATTATTTTCTTACTTCTAACATACTTTGGGCATTAGAAATTATCCGTTAATACCCAGCAATAATAACTAAAATGTACATACAGAACAATGGCTATACAATATGAACTAATCTAAGGGGCACAGAAAGCTTCTATCTGCGCACTCCCCACCCCACACATCACCCAGTGTTCAAACAGCATACTCTACAAGACATCAAGTTTAATAATTCCATTCCCAAAATGCAACCATTCCTGTGAAGTAACAGAAAAATGCTTAAAGGGCATAACTTTAGCCCTCTACTTTTACCATGTGCCATGCACTTTTAAAACATCTAGAAAGCCTAGATGTTTCCAACAAGGACTTATTTCCCACTATACATACTGTGGCAGTGAATAAACTGCACACACATACTTCACGATTAGGATAATAGTTTCACACTAATATGTAAGGATTCCAAAATAGGTACAGTGTATTTATAACCTTCCTGGCAATTGTTCATTGCAATAGGTGGGTAGTAATGCTAATTTATTAGTCTACCCACCCGGGCCTGCCTAGTTCCCTGGTCACATTTCCTCATTTGTTCATTTTTTCATTATTTATTCATACATTTACTGAGAGTTAATTATATGCTGGACAATAAGTCAAACTTGGGGAACACAAAGATAAATAAAACTTATTTTGCATCTTAGATATGCTCACTATACTATGCAGATACCCTAGCACATCAGAATCACTTAGGAAGCTTTGTTCTGTGTGTGTGTGTGTGTGTGTGTGTGTGTGTGTGTATGACTGAGGATTGAACCCAGGAGCATTCTACCTCTGTGCTACACCTCCAGCCCTATTTTATTTTTTATTTTGAAACAGTTTCACTAAGTTGTGGAGGGCCACGCTAAATTGTGG
The DNA here is from genome assembly GCA_004027185.1 of Glis glis. Classification (NCBI taxonomy): domain Eukaryota; kingdom Metazoa; phylum Chordata; class Mammalia; order Rodentia; family Gliridae; genus Glis; species Glis glis. The sequence goes on from PVJS01004393.1 coordinate 15,423, forward strand.
AGGCTGTCTTTGAATGTGCAATCCTCCTGTCTCAGCCTCCCAAGTACTAGGATTACGATTGTGCACCACCACACCTGGCTCATTAGGAAGCTTTAAAAAATTGTGATACTTAGGCCCTACTCCTAGAAAGTTTTATTTATTCTGAGATGGGAAAGGGGGTAGGAATAATTACTTTTATAAAACTCCCTAATTAATTCTACAGTGTAGTTAGGGTGAAGAGGGAGACATATGCACACAAACAACTAAAATACAACAGCTATAAGGACTATAAGAGAGGGAACATAGATAGACCATATCCAAGCTTAAAGAATTTAAGGAATTCTGACTGGGAGGGCTCAGTAAATACCTCTGGCAGTCAACCCATTTCTGACCTTCCAGCTGCTGAGCTGCAGTTCTGTCTCCACTGACTCGTCTTCAGAACCCATCTTAGGACAGTTGATCACTCTAAACTACAACCTCAATGGACATCAAAAGTCCTACCCTCCTCTTTATTCACTGTTGAAGCATCTGCCCCCTCTTAATTACTTTAGCACTCCTGTCTCTCTATATCCTTCTTATTCTTGTGTATTCTCATCTTCCAGGAAGGAGACTGCAGGGAGGGGTCATAAACAGAAACAACTATGGAAAAACTCCGTATCTGCTTATGTTCCCCAATCCCATCCCAAGATACCTGGCCCTTCTCCAAGATTCTTATAAGTCCTCTTAGGGTACAACTATGCAGAAGAAAAAAACTCATAGGTGATTCTAGTAAGTCTTCATTGATAACTATATTCTTTCTGCATGATGACTTGTGTGTATCAATGATTTTTAATCTATATATCTAGTTTTGATCTTGTTCCAAAGATCTAGACCACTGTTTCCATTTTCCACATACCAAATACACATTTCTACATGAATTTCCTTCAAGGGCTTTGTACTGGCTATTCATTTAGTATAGACATGTGTAAACCTATAGGTAGCTGCTAGTCAAATGTGGATATTGAATGCTTGGAATGTAACTAATCTGAATTAAGAATACACAGAAACTACAAAATATATCCTGGATTTTGAGGGCTTAGTTGAAAAAATGCAAACTAACTCAATAATTTTTATGTTAACTATATATGTTGAAATGCTATTTCAATGTTAGAAAATATATTATAAAACTAATTTCACCTGTTTCTTTTTACTTTTTTAATGTGGCTTTACAGATGTGGCTTGCATTATATTTCTATTGGACAGCACCAGTCTAGACCTCCTTGCTCCTTTCTCATCATTGAGATCTCAGTTCAACGTCACCAGGTGCACCTTAGAAGGAGCACCTGGACTTTGTTTAGATGCAGGTCACTGGGCCACAATATAAGAGATTCTAATTCAGTGTTTCTAGGGTAAGACTCAGAAATCTGCATATTTAACAAGCACACTAGGTGATTCTGTTACAGGTGATCTAATGACTACACATTGAAAGACATCAATCTCCAAATTACAATCTAAACTCCCTACTATGTTTAAAAAAAGCTATTTAGGTAGCACAAGGGATCCTTTTGATATAACTATTCTGAATCTGACTGTGCTAGTGGTTACATGAATCTATACATGTGGCAAAATTATACAGAACTAAATACACATGCAAATGACTGCATACTGACTAGTGAAACGTGAATAAAGAAGATGGATCAAAGGGTATACAGGATCTCTTTGTGAATCTATAATTCACAATTCACACAGTTTAATCTAAGATTATCTCTAAAAGTTAAACAAATTACCACACATATTATAAATTCAAAATTATGAGGTCATAATAATTTTACCAATTAACTCTGCTGACATACTTGTATAATTCTCTAGTTTACTTTTTTCCATATTTTTGGCTGCATACTTACCTCTTTATATGATAACAGCATTATAATATTTTCTAAAGAAAATAAAGATAATTTGATCTTTCCTCAAAAAAGGGGGGTCCCTTTGAAACCTGATTCTTGAGTCTTGGTGCACCTCCTTGAATACTTTTATGCAGGATCTTTGCGTGTTTTCCTAAAATACCTATTTATGTTTTTCTATCTTCAAATTTGCTGGTCTCTCTTCCTATAATATAATTTCACTTTCCCTGACTTTTTGTTAACCAATAGTTCTCATCCTTACAAGCTGAGATCAAATTTTTCTTTTGTGGTTGTTTGAAGATACAATTACTCTCTCCTCTGTGTTCCCAAAGCACTTCACACAAACCTCCACAGTAGCACCGGTCATGCTGTTTCACACTTCTCTCTGTGTATGTTTTATCAATTTAACTGTGAACTCCTAAAAAGCACCAGACTATTCATTCTATATTCTCACAATCAAACATGGTATCTGGTGCCAAAAGACCCTCAACAAATGTTTGTTGAAATCAAATGAACAAGATATGGCAGACAGCTCAGCTTACACAGCCTTCTTCCAATTTTAAATGTTAAGTATGTCTGGCTAATTAGTGGGATGAACCAAATAGGAGTCCTGCAGTAGACAAGAGGAGCATGCTGGAAAGGCACATAGCTTCTCTGTACCAATCTGAGCATAAAAGCTATCCAATGGTGATCTACTTAAAGGAGAACTGAAGCACCTTCTTTTAGAGAACATATGCTAAAAGGAAAGTCAAACATGGCAACCCAACCTATTAAGAAAGTGGTAGTCCTTTAACAGATTTGGAACAGCGTGCTTATTGGCTCAGATCTCAAATCTATCCCCAACTCAGAACTTTAGACACTAATATTGGTCTTAGGAAGAGAGGTAACTGTGTAAGTAAACAACCAAAACTATTTTCTGAACCCTGTGACACACAGGGCCTAAAAAATTGTGAATAGCATACACCACATGGCCTTAATACTCTGGGGACTCTAAGCAGGAACTAGAGAACTGTTGAAACAAAGAGAGAATGAGAAAAGACAAGATGATCTTGGGAAACAGTACAATATAAAATGGAAATTAACTTATTGCTGAGTATATGTGAGATGCCCCACAAAGTTCAGAAATACTTTGAGGGATTCTGCTGATGGCCTGGCTTCTGAGTCAACAGATGAGAATAACAAACAGTGAAATTCTGATATTCATGTTCATATAACTACAACAGAACATATAGACTGATAAGTCCTAAGAAATTCAGGTACCCTAGTCCGCTTTCCTCCCAATTCCTGTTCCTCATCTCTTCTTCCAATTCCAGTGAGGTCGGAGTGTGTGCTTTTTTTGAATCGGGGGCCCCAGCCTGGACGTTAGTTCTTCCTACCTATGTCACAGTCAGTCATGATAATCTGGCCTTCGTTACTCCTGTTCCACACTGAGTCACTTTAACCAAGCTATCTGCTAGTATTTGCTTAATTCTCTTAATCTTGTGTACTCATTGATTTCCTCTTGCTGTACTTCACTACCAATCCTGATATTCCTGTCACTTTGTAGCATTTCTTGAATGTATTGGGATTTTGGAAAATAATGTTTCTCTGAGCCATATTTCTCAAACACTGAAACATGCCCTTGATACAATACTGAAAATATCTTATTCATTATTGTTACCACCATCACCAAAAATGTTAATTATTGAATAACAGTCAAGGCTACAAGTTTTCCAAATTTCTAATTTTCATTTAAAGTTCAAATTTTATCACTTACAACAAATACTACCAAATATCCACATCTGAATACATATAGTTTGTTGATCGTTCAAATAAAAATGGTTTGCAATGTCAAGGTGGCATGCTGGCTCAGCTCTCAACTAAAACGACTGAACAAGGGCTTTCCCTCAAGATTCCCAGCAGCCTTCAGTAGACTGCAGAGTGGCTTCATGTAATTTTCCCATTTTTTCTCACAAAAAGATATTCAAAAGTCATGCATTTAAGAATCAAGATTTAATAAGATCAGTAACATTTATAGTTTGAATAAACAGTGCTTTAACTATATGTGTGTGGCAGAGAAGAATAAAATGATTACTAGTGCAGTTTGTCACCACTGTCTTGATTTGGCCAAGGGACCAAAAGTTTTACCCACTATTACTTTTGTATTATTAGTGCAAATGTCAACACAGTGGAAAAGGCAAATAATACTTTAGTATTACCAAGAGAATAATTTTGACCTGATTTTTTGAAAGGGTCTTAGAGACACCAAAGGCCATGGACCACATTTTGAGAACTGCTACTTAATGCAAAACAGCTGTCCCTAAAGTGTTGCCTATGGAAATCTTATTGCCCACTAATACTCCTTAAATTTTTGGGGGGAGGTGGTACCAGGGATTGAACCCAGGGGCATTCTACCTCTGGGCTACCCCCCAGCTATATTTTTTTATTCTTTTTATTTTTATTTTTATTTATTTATTTATTTATTTATTTATTTATTTATTTATTTATTTATTTTTGCGGTACCGGGGATTGAACCCAGGGGCGTTCTACCTCCGCGCTACACCCCCGGCCCTATTTTTTTATACTTTATTTTGAAACCGGGTCTCATGAAGTTGCGAAGGGCCTCACTAGGTAGAGAGAGAGAGAGAGAGAGAGAGAGACAGGGAGAGAGAAAGAGAGAGAGCTGAGGCTGGCCGCGAACCCGGATCCTCCGGTCTCAGCCTCTCAAGTACTGGGATTACAAGCATGCGCCACCACGCCCGGCTTCCCCTTAAAATATTTAAGAAGGACAGAGGAGTCCCTATGAAGAAACATATTTATAATAGATTAGGCCAAAATTCTCTCTGACACAAAGCACTGGAATCCTAACCTCCCTAAAGGAGTTATATTGCTTTGTCTACCTTTCATTCTTTGTTACTCTTTTATGGTAAAATACCAGCATTTGGCACAGGTATAATTTCATACTCCTGGGTCTTCAATATATGCTGTTCTTGTTATTCATGGATTTGAACTTGAAATGAAGTAGACAAAATAATAAGTTAATAAAATTAAAACTAACCTGAAGTTAGAAAATATAATAAACCAAAACAAATTTAAAACTTGAAATATAACTCCAACATTTCTTTAAAAAAAAAAGGAGGAGGTAAAAGAAGAAGAGAGAAGAAATTGTGGTGGGGGGAATATAGACAAAAATGGCAAATGGTCTAATTGGAAAACTTTACCAATCTCTTAAGGAAACTGATAATCTTTATAATTTATAATTATAATCCAGAAAACTGAAAAGGAAGAAAAGCTCTCTAAATAATTCTACAAGGCTAATATGACCTTGACATATTTAGACAAGGAAATGTAAAATGATATAAGGAGAGTACATAAAAAGAAAATTATAGACCTATGTGTTTATAAATGTAGATGCTAAAATCTTAAATAAAATATTATCCAGCAGAATCTGTCAACAAATTAGATTAATAATATATTTTGAACAATTAAAATTATTTTCATGAATTCAAAGATGATTCAAATTGGGGAAAAGTATCTTCAATATCCTCAACAAACTAAAAGAAAACCAGATGCTCATCTTCAAAGATGCAAAATTATGACTTTTGATAACATTCCAAACTTAATCATGATTAAAAAACAAGAACACTTAAACACTCTAGAAATAGAAGGAAATTTCCTTAACCTGATAAAGAGGGAGTTTATCAAAAACCTTAGCAATTATACTACTGAATGATGAAATTCTAAAAGCATTGCATGAACATTGTTTTTAGGCTATGATGTTTGCATCTTGTTTGAAATTATATAAATCACAATGGTTAGTAAATTTGTTCCATAGCCCCAAGGCACTGACAAGAACATGTCTGTCTCCATAAGCGATATTTACATAACAACACACACACACACACACACACACACACACACACCCTTTGATGTAGAGTTTATTTATTCCCTTACTGTATGGGAGGTAGTTAACAACTATTTGCACACTATGATTTTTATTTCAATTACATCACTTTTATGTACATGGTACATAAAACCTTCATGTGTTAATAAATATGTTTGGTTAAAATGTTTAAATTCAACTTTTGGGTTTATATTCAATACTTTCAGTATTACTGACCAGCAAAAAGATACCCCACCCTCGATGTATGGTTCCCACTAGTTTACATGGCAAGAATAAAATCATGGAAAATACTTTCCTACATGGATGTCCTTATTTGAAGAAGAATTTGTTCTGCTCAAAGAAATCTGCCAGGAAATAGTATTAAATTAAAAAGTAAGCTCATATGACAAGCCTCCGTGGTTCCAGAAATACTCTAGTTCCTAATGCACCGTTAGTTTTTTTCCTCTGGATACTGCTCATGTGGATGTGTTCACTGTGAAAAGTTATCAGTGTCCACTTGTGATCTGCTCATTTTTCTCTATTTATATATCAATATAAAAATTACTTTAGGTGCTAGAGGTGTAGCTCAGTGGGTAGAGTACTTGCCTAGATGCACAACAAACACGCTGGATTCGATCCCCAGCATTGCAGCAAAAAAAGAAACTTAAAAAAAGTATAGTAACTTTAAAGTGGGTGTTTCTTCCTTTCCCTCTTCCCCTTTGTTAGTGTAGCCCTTGCCTCTGTGTGAGAGCAGTAGATAAAGGATGTTTAATATGGAATAATACCTATAGTAACAACTCTCATCTGGCCCTGGTTAAAAGGTCTATGTTTCATGATAGGTGGAAGTCAAGCACTTATGATGGGACACGGAACATACATTATTTTCCTACCCCTGACCATATAAATATTACTTATTCATCATCAAGGAACATCTAGAGAATGAGTGTCCAGACTGCTCTCTTGTTGTAACAGTGATATATGACAGAAACCAGTTTATATGAAGATAGACAGCCCAGACCCTTTTACCACCAAAGAAATGGTTAATTGCTAAAGCACACTTTCAGAATCCAAATCCTAAATGAACCAAGATAGATAATTTTTCAAGAAACCTCCATACTGTTGTTTTTTGTTGCTGTGTGTGTGTGTGTGTGTGTGTGTGTCACTGGGGATTGAAGTCATGGGGTATTCTACCACAAAGTTACACCCCCAGCCTTCTTTTTTCTCTTGTTTTTTTTGAAACAGGGTCTCACTAAATTGCCGAGGGCCTCACTAAATTGCTGAGGCTGGCCTCAAACCTGCAATCCTGCTGTCTCAGCCTCCCAGGTACTAGAATTACAGGCATTCACCACCAGCCCAGCCTCCATAGTGGTTCTACCATTCTACATTCCCCCCAACAGTATATATGCAGGTTCTAATTTCTCTGCATTCTCACAATACTCATCATCTTTTGTTTTCTTTGTTTACTTTATAACAGTCATCCTAACAGGTGTGAGGTAATATCTCATAGTTTTGATCAGCATTTCCCTGATGATTAATGAGATTCAGAAACTTTTCATATACCAGGTGGCCATTTGTATATCTTTTTTGGACAAATGTCTATTCAAAACATTTACTCATTTTTAATCAGGTCTTGTTGTCGTTGTTGTTGTTATCCAGAAATACAGTTAAGTGTATATGTCCAACTGATAACAAAAGTGTTAAGAACATACAATGGAAAAAGGATTGCCACCTCAACAAATGGTGCTGGGAAAACTTCTTGATACCCACATGTAAAAGATTGAAACTTGATCCCCATCTTACACCATACCCTAAAATCAACTCAAAACAGATTAAACACTTAATTGTTAGGACCTGAAACTGTAAAAGTCCAGGAGGAAAATGGGAAAAACTTTTTGACATTGGTCTTGGCAAGAAATTCTTGAATTTGACATCAAAAGCATGTTAAACAAAAATAGACACGTGATACTACCTTAAACTAAAAAGCTCTGCACAACAAAAAAAAAACAATCCTCGAGTGAAAAGGCAACTAATAGAATGAGATAAAATATTTACAAACCATCTATGTCATAAGGAGTTAATATAAAATATATAAGAATTTCTCAAAACTCAATTTGAAACAAAAATCCAAATAACCTAATTAAAACCTGACATGCTAATTTTTAAAGATATCAAATAACAGACATGTTTGTATGTTTTGCATGGAATTTTGTGAAGTAGTCTAAATTTTCTATCAGAATAATAAAGACAATTTCAAGTTAGTGCTTCCTGGCATTTCATTATATTTTTATATTAATATCTAATAGGTAGAACATGGAGGAATGTTCAGGCAATGAAACTATACTATATAATACTATAATGGTAATACACAATATATATTTGTCAAAATCCATAGAACTTCACAACACAGAGTGAATCCTAATGTAAATTACAGACTTTAGTTAATAATAATGCACTAATCTTCATTCATCAATTGTAACCAGTGTACCACACTAACACAAATGTTAATAACAGGAAAAATGCTACAGAGGGTAAGGGAGTGTTCTGTACTTTCTGTACCAAGTAAAAACTGGAGCTTTCTGTGCTCAATTTTTCGGTTAACCTAAAACTGCTCTAAAAATAATGTCTACTAATTTAAAATTCTAATTGTTTTAATATGTAATGATAGCATCATGTACTCAAAGTTATTACTATTCATTTACAAAAAAAGGGGAAGTTTACTTTTGTCTTAGTTTTTTAGACAATTCAAAATGGGCCTCCTTTTGAATTTTGATATAAACATTAGTTTTCTAAATGTAAGAAAACTTCTACATTGCCAGTATGGTACTAGTCAGTGTGGGCTGCAATACCAGAATACCACGAACTTAGGTGGCTTAAACAACAGAAATTTATTTTCTCAGTTCTGAAGGCTGGAAGCCCAAGAACAAAATGCCAGCGGGGTGGGACCTCTTCCTGGCTTACAGACAGCCACATTTTCATTACACTCTCATATCGCCATTTCTCTGTGCACACAAACTTCTGTTGCCTCTTTCTCTTATAAGATCAAGAGTCCTATCAGATTAGAGCCCCACCCAAACATAGTAACATCAGGGGTTATGACTTCAACATATGAATAGGGGGACACTAATTTAAAACATTTCTTCCTCTGGTCTCCCAAATTCATGTCCTTCTCACATGCAAAGAATGCAAAGATGTTCACCCCGTCCCAACAGCCCTTTAGGTTTTAACGCGTGCCAACATCAACCCACCCCAAGTACAAAGTCTCATCTAAATATGTAAATCAGAGTTTAGTTACCTTTTTCATCTGTGACCAAAATACCTGACAAGATCAACTTAAAGGAGGAAAAGTTTACTAGGCTCACAATTTCAGAGGTTCAGTCCATGGATGGCCAGCTCCAAGGCAGAAACATCATGGTGGCAGGGTATGGTGAAGGAAAGCTGCTCAGGGCAGCTGGATGCAGAGAGAGAGGAGGTACCAGAGACATATATTCCCTAAAGATACACTCCCAGTGATCTACCTCATCCAGCCATGCCCCTCCTACCTACAGTTACCACCCAGTAAGTCCACTCAAATTACTAACCCACTCATGAGGTTAGAGCCCTGACTCTGAACATCTCTGCATTGCCAACACATGAGCTTTTCTTGGGGACATTCTATATCCAAACCACATAATAGGGTGAGACTTGAAGTACGATTAATCCTGAGGTAAAATTCTTCTCCAGCTGTAAAACTCTGAAACCATACAAGCTACACACTTCCAAAAATACAATGGTAGGACATGCACTGGATAGCCATTCCTATTCCAAAAGGGAGAACTGAAAAGAAGAGGGAGGTGACAGGTCCCAAGCAAGTACAAAACCCATCAAGGAGAATTCCATCAGATACCAAGGTACAAGAATAATCCTCTTTGGCTTGACAGTGTGCCCATGGGCCACTGTGACAATGGCTTTGCCTTTTGAACCACTAGGATGGCAGCCTAGCTTTCTTAGGTCTAGGCAGCAGCTTTGCCCGTAAGGCCACAGATGGAGGTAGCCTGGCCTGCTGAAAATGTGGAGGTGGCCCACACTCTGAAACTGAGGAGTCAGCCTTCACCCTCTGAGCCTAGGGCACTGGAGCAGTTCTGCCAATCTCTGAGTAACCCTTGGAGTCATTCTTCCTTTTCTTAAAGCTATGTCATGTTTGCAGCCAGACAGGTCTATTGTCCTATTCTACAGAATCCCCAAAGTCTGAAAGCCTTTCTTTATTTTGTTCCATGTAATCTGAATCGACCAGTATCTCTGCTAGTATAATCTCATCTCTATCCCCGGCTTCTGCTGAGATGGCTGATTAAAGGATGGGCCATCTCTTCATGGAGAGATTGTTCTAGCCATACACTGTGTTTTCTCCAGAACATACTTTCCAATTGTTTATAATATAGATATACTGAGAATTTCCCAACTCCTAATTTTTGGTGTCTTTTTGCTTAGTCATTCCTTCTACAATTCATCTCTGTCTTCTCACATTTCACTAGACATAATAGAGAGAAACCAGGAAATGCCTTCAACATTTTGCTTAGAAATCGCTGCTAAAAGTCCAGTATTATCACTCACAAGTTCTATCTTCCACAGAACACAATTCAACCAAGTTTTTTGCCACTTTATAACAAGAATTGATTTCTTTCCAATCCCCCATAGCATATTTCTTATTTCAGCTGCAGACGCCACCAAAGTCACCTTTCGCATCCTTGTTCCCACCAACAATTGCTTCGAGGCAATCTAGACTTTCTAACAGATGTATAAAATTCTTTCAGCCTCCATACATTACCTAATTCCAAAGCCACTTCCTAATCTTTAGGTATTTGTTACAACAGGATCCCACTTCCAGGACCCAAGTCTGCCTGACTGTGCTCTAGCTGCCATAACCCAATACATCAGCCTGGACGGCTTACACAAGAGAAATGCATTTTCCACAGTGTGGAGGCCAAGTCCAAGATCCAGCTCCTGGAGGGATTTATTTCTTGTGAGGCCTCTCTTCACAAACTACTGCCTTCTTCCTGGTTCCTCATATGGCCTTTCCTCCTTTCTAGTACGTTTTCCTCTTCCGATAAGAACACTAGTCCTACTGGGTTAGGGTCCCACCTTTATGACCTCACTTAACCTCAATTAGCTCCTTAAAGGCTTTATCTCCAAATATAGTAACAGTAGGAGTCAGGACTTTTACATATGGATTGGGAGGGTGCACAGTTCAGTTTATAATGTTACATACAGAACCCAAGCCAGCCCTCTTGTGTTTTATTGTGTATGTTTCCTGTTATACTTCATGCATAGAACAAATTCATGGCATAAAAGAGAAAAATACTGAATTCACAGTTTCTCAAAAGGTAAAAATACCTGTGAACAACAAATAATCAAAAAGTGAAATGACCAAAGAATTCCCTTATCAATCATCAGATGTCTTGAAAATTGGGACAAGACAAAGAGTCAAGTGAGGTAAAATTAGTAAATAAAAGAAAAGAGCAATGCATACCAACTTAGAAAATAAAATGCTTAAATGATTTAGCCAAATTCGGACCACCTTAAAGCAATATTACTCTTTTAAAAAACTGTTACAGTGCTGGGGATTGACCCCTGGGCCTCATGCATGCCAGGCAATTGCTCTACCACTGAGCTACACTCCTATCTGCTTTTTTATTTTTATTTTGAGACAGGGTCTCCCTAAATTGCACAGGCTTGCCTCTAACTTATAATTCTCCTGCGTCAGCCTCCCAGGTAGCTAGAATTGCAGACACACACATACCACCATGCCCAGCTTCAATTTTTTTAAAGACGCCCAGACTCCCTAAGAACTTAAAGTTAAAATGTGTATATAGTTTTTTTATTTGCTTACAAGCACCATGATATATTTGTAGCCATTAGATCATGGCATATTTAATCACCTAAAAGTTGTATCATCGGAAGTGCTCAGTACATTATGTCTTCATGAAATTAGAAAGAATATCTCTTGTAGATAATAAGATACAACATTTTCTTAATGTAAGTAAAATTTCATTTATACGTAGGTTACAGTAACCTCAGAAATAACCCTCAACTGCTTTGTAGAAGAGGGCTTTGGAACTACAGTGACTATTCACTTGGAAATAACATCATACATAACAGTTGAGCATGAGCTGCACAGATATCAATTATTTTGTAAAACTGATAATATATCAGTCTCCCTGCTGATGTTGAATCTTCCTGACATCTGTGAGCACAGAATAACTGGAATAAAAATCACCCAAATCCAAGCAGGCCACAGCAAACAAGTACTAACAACATTGCAGTCAAGGATCTCTGAAATATTGCAAAGGTACAAATGACTGGGTTTTCAAAAAAAGTCCCTAAATTTGTTTCTGAATAATTTAAGAATTCATCGGGATACAAAAAGTAATCTTGTGTTAAATAGAAATGAAGACAGCTTTTTACAGTTATGACTATATTCCTGTGGAATTTATGTGCCTTACTTAGTTCAATAGATATTTCTAGCCCATATATTATTTAGTGAAATCTGGCTTGTAATCCAGGATTCCTTTTACATTAGCTTTCAGTCTTTGTCAAGGATATCAGATACTTTATCTGGATCAGGTTATTTTCAAACTGTCAGTTCTATAATTCTAGGCTCAGCAGCTACAGTGACTAAAATAGCATTGGGAGCCTCTAATTTATAAACCCTACAAATCTCTAAGTCATATATTACAGAGACCTCATTCTTCTCCAGTAATTGTTGATGTTATACACTTCTGATTTTGAAAATGATAAAGTCAACTTTAACTTTTTAAAGTTCTGCATACACTTTGGTGTTCACATCCATAAACATTTTTCTTAGAAAGTGCCCTAATTTGTTGATTAAAAAATAATATTTAGCCAGGCATGGTGGCACATGCCTGTAATCCCAGTACTTGGGAGGCTGAGACAGGTGGATCGCAGGTTCAAGGACAACCTCAGCAACACAGTGAGACTCTCAACAACCTAGTGAGACCCCACTTCAAAATAATACGTAAAAATGGGCTGAGGGTGTAGCTCAGAGGTAGAATGCTCCTGGGTTCAATCCCCAGTACCACACACACAAAATAATAATATTCAATATCCGAACTGTCTTATCCCCATCTAGCTACCTCTCACCCTCCTTACCTCTACTTCTCTTCTATTTCCCCTGGACTTGCAGAGGCATTAAGCAATGCATACACAGCTTCAATTAAAAAAAAAAAGTAATATGAGTTTAACACTAGTAGCTACTGGGTACTTCCTACCCTGTTTCGTAGGCCCTTTAGCCACACACTTCAACTAAAGTTAGTGTCAGTTCTTAATTCTTGTAAATTGTTCCTCTCCTCTCTCTTCTCTCTTCTCTCACAAACACCACTCAGGCACTTAGTATTGAAAGCCCACTGCTATCTTTCAAGCTAGTGACACCTTTAGAAACTGTACACCATCACTGAGGTAACACAAACATAAAGCTATTACAGAGACGGACCTTCCTAGAGACACCATTACAGAACATCGTCCGGGCTTCATGACATCATACGTGCTTTGATGACTATGTTACTGGATGTATTAAAATTATTTATAGTCTTCTGTATAAACTACCCATCTGAAAAATATATACTTCTCCCCTTTTTAATTAGCAATGGGCCAGAAAATGGCATAAAAATCTCCACATACAAAACATGATGCCAAGGGGCCATTATTATCTCAAAAATAATAAATATTTTGAGTATAGTACTCATTAAGTGGCATTAGCTCCTTTCATCATCAAGACATTCCTGTGAGGTAGGGATTAATAACTCCATTTTATAAATGAGAAAACTGAGACCTAGAGAGGCTAAGCAACTTCTCAAATTCTTCCCAACATTTTGTGGGGAGGATGTTCTTATATTCCAGAGTCTTGAGATTGCTACGAATGAGAGGATGAGGTGGGTTGAAGTCCTGACAGAGTTCTCATTTGGGCTGGGGAAATGCAGGAGGCAACTGACACCACTGGCTGATCTTCCCTACCTGCTGGCATCCTGACTGACCACAGTATGAAAAGCAGAACTCGCTTCAACATGAAATGTCAGGATCTACATTCAGTCCTGATCAGCTCCCCCATGACCTCAGAAGTGTTCTCCTTTAGCCATTCTAAAAATAAAACAGTGCCCAATAAGTTGACAGAGTCCACAAAAAACTCTGCACACACTACTATCTTTCCTATGGACACTGGTAGTCATTTTCACTTTTCACTTTTGTTTTGTCTTTGTACTTTCCCTCATTTCTTTATGAAATCCATATCAAGACATACTCAATTTGCTGTCATTTATTCTGTTCTTAGAAACCTTTCATTGTCTGCTTTTGCAGACAGCTGCTCTATACAGTCTGTCAGCATAGATCTCCCTGAAACTTAGTGATACTCTTCAATGGTATACTAATATTAGATGAAAATTTGTCTTTTATACTTCTAACAGCCAAGATGTCTAAGATGTACTAATTGTTTCTTCTGTCTCCTCATTCAGTGAAGCCTTTAGATGCAGCTGAAGTATGTAGGGTTTAGCTTACCTTCCTTACATGTCTCCAGACATTGATGTTTTCTACATTGTGAACAGTCAGTCATGACTCTCAGTAAGTCTGAAACCCATAGTTTTCCGATAAAAGTTTCTACGTGTTGAGGGCCATCTTAGCCCACGCAATGAGGTCACCATTTCGGATTGGCTCAGCTAGGTACACAGTACATGATGAGTGGAAATTGTCAGCACTGTAGACAAGCTTCCTTGGATAGGATGGGACTAAAAGGTGGACTTTGATGACCTTCTGTTCTCCCTGAAATGTTTACCTGGCCCCTCCCTAGACTTAACTCATGACTGTCGCACCCTAAACCTAGCTGTGACTGCCTTTTCCTAAAAACTTAGTCTGTAACCCTAAACTTAACTAGTGACCCCCTCGCAGTTTGCTTTGTTTAAACCCTTAATAAAAAAAGGATGCTGGCTGCAGGAGGTCAGGAGAATTGCCTGGCTTCTCCTTGGCCCACCCATTATTAAAAATAATACTTTTGGACCCAGAGTCATTCATGCAAGAGACTTCAGCAAGCAGCAAACGCGGCACCGGTCCCTCACATCTATGGTGATTAATGAAGATCCCTTCATAAAATTCATTTCATGAAATTTCTTTAAAGCAGATTTTTGGAAAATCACATTCTTTAACAAAGCAGCAGTGGTACATTTCCCTCACATAAAATCTTATAAGGAACCCCAAAGTGTCCACCTGACAAAAAGCAATGGAGGGGTTAAATGTTCCATTATTTACTGATATACTGAAACAGACTTGACCCTACAGATACAAACCACATTATTCATGAAACCACTTACCAATGAGGTTATGAAACTAATGCTATAATTCCTTTCAGTAATAAATCTTCCCTTTTCTAAGTATCTCAGAAGTTTCATTTTAGGTTGCCTCATTTCTTTTTGTTCCTATACATGTTCAATCACAGGGAGATCTGCCTAAACTTGCTGTTAAACAGACAGGTTTAGGAAATTACCCGCGATCGCTTTTCTGCTCACCTACTCAGATTTATAGTGTCACGGCCTGCTTCTATACAAAGTACTCAGTCCATTTCCCTATCTCTACTAGGCAATTGTGACCTGGTTCTCTGCTCTCTGCTCTATTCTTCAGAAGGGGCATCTTGCATTCCTTATATTGCCTACCTGTTTCTCTCAGATAGGAACTGATATAACCCATACGAAATAATTGCAATTGCTCACGTATTATCACCAGGGTTCTTTTTGTCTCAGGTCTCCAAATGCTCTGTAGTGGCCACCACAAATGCCTCTTCTGCCAAGTGGTTCCCTGGACTTTACTGGGTACACAGGAAGTAAAAGAAAATCTATCAGTTTCTGACATAGCTGTATTTGAGAAATAGAAAGGGATGGTCAGTCTAGTTTGCTGGCTGGTAGAGGTTCTGCGTATGAAGGAATTGACCACAGTTGCTTCTTAGCCTGTATTTATCAGGCAGTCTACATCATGAGGCAAGGATGGGATATGCAGGTGCTGATGTAGAGAAACTCTGCTCAACCTAGGGTCATATGCTTCTTAATTAAAGTCATTTAATTCTGGGGTTTTTTGTGCTTTATAAATTTTATCATTATTATTAGTTTGGCTTTGTGGTGAGTTATTTTATTCTATATCTTCACAGGAATTGGAGACTATTATATGCCATTTTTTAATTAAGAGACTTAAATAAATTTTTAAATTAATAATTTTATGTATTCCAATGACAAACTAGATCACATGTCTATTTCTTTATGTATTTATTCCTACCCTACCCTACCTCATCTAGAAAGAATTTTTCAAAGTAGAAAGCTGCAAACCTTGGGAAGGCCAAGGTTGTGGCTACATGCTAGGTCATAAACTGCTTCAAAAAACAAAGTAGAATATATTGATAAACAGAAATATTGAAAAAGTTTTAACTTCTGTATCACAACAAACAAACAAATTCAAGAGACCACCCAAAAACTAGAAGAAACTTGTGAACACAGCAAATGGCTGGTTAGTATCTACAACTAATCCTACAACAGAAAATTTTCAAAAGACAACTATCCAACAGAAAATGAACAAAGGATATTAAAATGCAATTCCTAGAAAAAGAAACCTAAATGGCCAACAATCACATGAAAAGTGTTCAACCCCACCAAAAATAAAAAAAAATTAAAACAAGATACCATTTCACTCCCATCACATTGAGAAAAATTTAAGTCTTATAATTCCAAGTACAAAACGATATAGAGCAACAAGAATCTCATAAACTGCTATGCAAAGGTATAACTAAATATAAGCATTTTACAAAACAAGTTGGTAAGATAGAATATATATATATATGGATTTGCATATATATATGTATGGACTTGCAGTTCTACTTCCATTGACATTATGTACATATGTGAGAATACCAATGTAAATCTCAATACCCTGTATGGGGAAGTGGGCAAAATGGGGAAGGAGCGGGGGGAAAGCCCACCAAGTGCTGTGTGCCTGTATGTCACTATAACTATGAGCTACATTATGATGAGAAACTATAATGAACCAATAAAAGTACATAGAAATAAATTGAAGCTACATGTATTTAGAAAATATTCAAAAATTATTTAGAGCAAGTTAAAAAGGTTGTAGAAATATACACATTAAAGAATACAGTATAGTAACAGTTATAAAATATTTTAAAGCATGTAAAACACTGTTACATTTTGCTTAGTGATACATGGATATGTAGCAAAAGCATAAAAACTTGCATGGGAATGACAGACACCAAGTTTAGAAGAATAGCAACCTCTACAAAGGCACCCCAAAGGGGCTTAAATTTTACTTGTATTTTTTTTCTTTTAAAAAATCGAAGTAAATGGTAAAATGTTAATATTTTATGAAGTGGTGGAAACATGGGTTTTTAGTATATCATTCTCTCTATATATCTGAAATAGCTTACAAATTTTTTAAAATATCTCAAATTTGTCTTATTAGAAATATTTTGCATCCTTGTGTCTTTGAAGAAAAATAATTAGGTGGAAAACAACATTTGTTGTTAAACTAAAGCATTTGTCAACGTGAAAAATATAAAACATTTACTTTGCTTTTAAGAATACATAAAGCAGCATTAGATTTTCAATTAATTCCTAAATACTAAAGAGTAATAGATAAAGTAAGGGGAAAGGGACTGCTACCCTAACATGTGGATCAAAATGACTACCGGGTAACATGTGGGCCAAAATGACTACCGTGCAAGTGGTTCTTACTTTTCGTACATATGGAATACCTGGAAGTGTTTTAAAAGAGCAGATGCTCAGGGCTTATCCTAAACCTGCTTGAATCAGAATTCTACACCGAGACCGCACACACACCAAGACTAAAAATAACCTATCTAAAAAAATGGCACAAAGAGAAAAATGAGCAACCCTGATTGGTTCAGACAAATCATGTGGCTGGAATGGTGAAGGGACAGTTTTGTTAATGGCCATGTGGCCAGTTCTATGTATCCTTCCATGCATTGTACAAGTCATGGGTAAAATACAAAAAGAAATACTTCATTGAGAAGACATTTAATAATACTACACCAGCTAGTACCAAAAAAATTAGAAACAGTGGTTGCAGTTCATATGATAAGAATCACTCAAAGTGTTCTTGGATGTCAGTAACTGAATTAGACCAAACAAACAAACCACCACCACCACAATAACAAAAAACAGGTATGCTTTTTATGGAATAAAGACAGCACAAAAAGCTGTGCATAACTATAATTGAGAACACTCTTGATTATATAACAGTGCTGGATATTGTTTACACAAACACACCCCTCTAGACCTACTGTCCAACTCTTCTACCTTGCTCTAATCCCCAGCAGGCTGGCTTTGGACTGCAGCAACAGGGCTCCCTTCACTTCTGGCTCCCCATCTGGCTCGCCAGTGGGAAGAACCAGCAGGAGATCAGAGGACTGGAAGAAGGTGAAACTGCCACACCATGGACAGGCCAGAGTTCTAGTCAGTGTCCTCCACAGAGCTACCCTTTCTGGGTTTCAATAATGGGCCCTGCCTCTTGTCCCTTCAGGCCTAGAGATGATCACGTTCCCACTATTGCTAGTCCTGGGGTGCTTCACTGTCCACTGTTGGTTTATTTTAATCCGCATATACCTTTTCAAATCAAACTCATCTCAGTTACCTCATTTGAAGATACCATCTATTTTTCCATCTGAACACTGACATAATTAGAAAGCATAACTGATAATCTGAGTAATAAATTTCTTCTGTAGATTTATCCACTATTCTAGGTGCTATAAAGGATTCAGGGGAAATGTATATATGTATGTGTTTCACATACATATCATATAATATAAATATGCATGTATATAATTACATATAATATATATAGTATGATTTGTGCCTTTGAGGAAAAAAATCTAGGTGAACAAGTTCAAGGAAAAATTAAATGAAATAAGATCACAGAAAGTAACAAATAGAACTATTAGGTAAACTAAAAATGAGAAGTAAGAAGTAGAGAGTCAGGGAATACCATGGAGAAAGTGGTTTTCTGGCTAGGCTATAAAAGACAGAGTTGATTCAGATAGTATTAGCCAGGTAGAGTGGAGAGGAATGGTCATCTCAAACAAGGAAAATAAATAAGCTAAAACACTAAGATGGGAAAAGGTACGGCTGCTTGGTTAGCAATAAGCATAATTCTTGACTTGAGCAGGGGAAGCTTCATTTCTGACTCTATAGCCTTACTAGTTCTAAGTCAAATAGGTACATCTATCTATACAAATATTTAATATAAAATTAATGTAGCTCCCAGAAAATAAATGATATGGGTAAGAACAGATTCTACCTTTAAGCCAAGAATTTGAACAGAATTTGGTCAGAAAAATATACCTTAGTTTTAATTTCACTGTCTTTTAAATTTTGAGTGGATAGTCCTCAATTCATCCACATCATTGGCCCATGTGTCTATATCATGCTGCCTTCCTTTGGTAGTCATATGTCAATTTTGGCCCCTTAGACAATTTTTTTCCCATAGGTTTCTGAATTTCCCAGGCAATTCTCATTCATAGTAAGCTTTGTGCTTTTCTCAGCAATTTATGAAGGATGTTTTGAAACTGCTTTTAAAATCTGCACTAAGGGTCTACAGTTTGTTTCTAAGATTTTCCAGCTATCAAACCATCAGTGAACTAATAAAGTAAAGACATTATAGAACACAAGGGCAGTTCTATTACTAACAGAATATTCCCTTATATTTCTACTTGCTACAGAGAAATTTATTAAGACAAAAAAAGTGCAGCGGCTCCAATTTCCTTAGCTAGCTTTTGTGAGTCAATCATTCAAGTCATTTCTCAAAAATGTTCTAAAATCTAAGAAAGCAAGAAAGCATCTTGGTAATTGTGTAGCTAATGTTTACAGTACCAAAAATATTTGACTTTGATTAATATGATTCTATTTTTTTTTCTGTACTTTGTTGCATACTAAGGTTAAGGCCAAAGCAAAATGTTTTGATATAGGCAGTTTTATGGGACTGTTTTCATGAGGGAATTTTTTGAAAAGACTTTAAAAATTAACTATTAAATTTCCATCTGAAGAAAAAATTGACATTATATGTAAAACATACATCCTCATCCCTTCTCTGAGCCTCAATTCACCTCCAAAGGTGGCAAAGAAGACACACAATTCATGGACGGGATGACATGGGTGTGGGACATTACTTAGGAGAAAAATCATGCATGTAACTAGGAGATGTTTACAACCACACTTTCTCATCTTAGAAAGAGCCATTCCATAGGAAAATGTCTGCTTTTGTGCTGATAATTTACTTGTCACTTCAACAGTATGCATCTCAAAATTGTTCATTTCTGTCAAAGTTCTCATTTAGTCTCCATTGAAAGCCATTTGCCTGATAAATAGAACTTTTCCGTTTGAATATAGAAATAGAGGCAGCTCTTCTTTTTGTGTCCCTGATTATGCAGTGAAATGAAGTAAATTTTGCAGCCACCTTATTATCACCTGTTCTCAGCTACAGACTGCATAGAAAATCTCTTACTGCTGGTAATTCAGAAAATGAATTCATATTATCATAAAACTACTGCTTAATGATGATTTCAAGAGACCAGGCCAATATCTCCTTAAATGTTAATCTCATTGGAACAGTCTTCTGGCACTTATAATATATGATATATTCTACAGTTTGAATATGTCCCCTCCAAAATTCATTCTGAAACTTCTTCATTGTGGTGGTATTGAGAGGTAAGGCCTTTGAGGAAATAATTAAGTCATGAGGGTTCTGATTCATGAATGGATTATTGCTTTATAAAAAGACTGGATTATTGCTTCATAAAAAGACTGGAGGAAGCCAGGTATGGTGGAGCACACCAGTAATCCCAATACTTGAAAGGCTGAGAAAGGAGGATTAAAGGCTCCAGACCAGCCTCAGCAATTTAGCCTGACTCTCAACAACCTATCAAGACCTGGTTTCAAAACAAAACAAAAAAAAAAAAACAGAAATAAAACAAAAAAACAAAAAGGCTGGGGGTGTAGCTTGGAGGTAGAGTGCCTCTGGGTTAGATCCCCAGTAACTAATTAACTAATACACACACACACACACACACACACACACACACACACACACACACTCACACACACACGGGAACTAGCTTAGGCCTTTGTTTACTCTTCTACCTTCTGCCATGAGAGGATGCAGTGTTCATCTTGGAAGCAGAGACCAGGGTCCTCAACAGACACCAAATCTGCCAGCACCCTGATCTTGAACTTCCCAGGCTCTAGAACTTTAATAAATAAGTGGCTATTTTTTTTATAAATTTACCCAGACTCAGGTATTTTGTTATAGCAGTAAAAATGGATTAAGATAATACATACTATATAAAATAGTTACAATTTTTCAAAGCTGGGCGTGGTAATACACACCAGTAATCCCAGTACTTGGGAGGCTGAGAAAAGAGGATCAAAGGTTTAAGGCCAGCCTCAGCAACTTAGCAAGACCCTGTTTCAAAATAAAAAATAAAAAGGGCCTGGGGTGTACCTTTTAGGCAGAATGCCCCAGGGTTCAATTCTCAGTACCTAATAATAATTTTTCAAGCCCAGAAATGAATGAAAAAAAAACTAATGTATCTGGTAAGTAGTGTTAAAATTTATAAGATGCCATTGTTTTGGACTGAGTTCTGGTACAAGATTCCAACAAAATAAAATCACTCATGGTAAGTGCCACATAGTCAAAATGAAACTGTAAGGAAGCAGACAAAACCCAAACAGACCAGCTTTTCCTGAAAACAGAGATGTGTTGCAGTAAACCCAAAAGAACCCCATCAACCTGAGCTGTTATGATAAGGAAGCCCCCTCTACCTTAATGTTTACATGAAAAGTAACCCGGTCTACTTTTTAAAATTATCATTCTGTTTATTTGATCTCAGTTATAAATACCACTCTTCTGTCATGCCCAGCAAAGCACTCATTCTATCTTATAAAATGGGATGCTGCCTTGTTCTAGAATCACTGATAAAAGCCAATTAGATCTTTAAATTATGTGTATTGAAATTCTTTTGACAGTGCTGTGATCATGAAAACCTGTTAGACACAAAACTTGTTAATAATTATTTTTCAAAAGCAATTCTATATTTTTATAAGGCTATTTTGCCCCAACTGCATTTGAAACATACAATATAGAAGTGATTTTATGAGTCTAAATTATTACAAAAATTTATACTTGCATTTATTGATAAGTTATAATACACCTTATTAGTTTCAAAATGTTTAACAAGTAAATGTACACATAGGTATAGAACGTCATCCCACGAATAAGTGCTACCCCTTTGAGAGTCTGTGAACGTTACAAACTTATCCTAATTATGTTGTCATTATTTTAAACTATTTTTAAACTGCCCGTTTGACATTATTTTCATAGTGTCATGATAATGTTTTAAATATCCTTAACAGTGCTAAGTGAGATTAAACAGTGGTAAAATCTTAAATGTAGAACTAAGTTTTGCAAAAATCATTCTGCCAAGTTTGGCAAATAAAATAAGTGGCTCAAAGTAAATTATACAGCTTTTTATTTAAAAATACAAAAACAAGTGCTCATACAAATAATTATAAAGTAGTGTTTTTAAGCTGCTTAAATTGACTCAAAATTTCAAAAGATTCAAAATAATTATAAATAGCACTACCGCTATTGGAATGTTTAGGCTCATATGGTCACTACTTGGAATGACCGTCTCTTTAAAAACATAAAAGACATGTTTAGGGTAGAAAATAGTTTCATGATGGTATGGTCATACTTTGAAGACACAAAGCAGCTTTCTTTCATGGAGTTCAAACAATTTTCTAGACATTAATTCTCCAAATATTCCTGCTGTGAAGGAAAAGGCAGAGCATCATTCTTTTATCAGATGGCTGGGTAGAGGAGGTAAAAGGGAAAAAGAACTGTGTGTATTTCATGAGGCAACAATTAAGTCTAGGCGCACTGCCCCCTAAAATCTGTCCTATGTAATCAGCAAAATTTAAGTGAAAAAAAATTTTTTTGCTTTTTGTTTCTTGATTAAAAAGGCACTGTATAAGTACAAAGTATTTTTACTATTCAGGTAGATAGGTCATAAAATATTACAGAGGTCTATTAAAATGATTATTAATTCATTGCATACTTGCCTGGAGAAATCCTGCTTGATGTATGAGAGATACTTATTAAAAACACTCGGGTCTGTTCTCAGATACACTCATAAATGTCCTAGCTAACTCTATTTTACAAAGAAAGAAAACTTGTCTGTCTGTTCAATACTCTTTTTTAAAATTTAAAAGAAAAACTCTTCACCTTGGGAAACCAAATACATAAAAATGTGAGAGAGGGAGAGAAATGGAGCTATACAAGATCCACTGGCTAACTATTTAAGAACAAACTGTAAGGAAACTAGCAAATTGTAGATGGCTCTGGGGAGATCAGAAAAGCACAACAATAATATGTGCACACAATTACTGTGCAAGTTAATTTTTCATTGAAATAATTAAAATGACTATTCTCCTAAATGTTCAGTCCTTCATGAGAAAAGTAAACTTGCTGCTTAGTATTAAGGGATTCCTGGCACCTCCTCGCCTCTGTTTTACCTATTCGTTAATATTTAGGGCCCCTACTATGATAACTACCAAGTATCTTTGGGCTTCCAGTGGCACTACGTTTGTGCAGAAAATGAAAGATTAAACAGAGAAAAGACAAAGACGCTTTACTCCTTACTTTGAATCTAGGGATCCTATAAACAATTGAAATGATTCTGATTTTCTTTTTTGGGGGGTACTGGGAATTGAACCCAGGGCCATTGTACTTCGGAGGTTCACCTCCAGCCCTTTTTATTTTTTAATTTTGAAACAGGGCCTTGCTAGTTGCTGAGGCTGGCCTCGAAACCGCGATCCTCTTGTCTCCTTTTTTTCAAATACTGGGATTACAGGTGTGCGCCAGCACGTCCGGCAAAAATATAATTTTTAAGGGTACTATTCCAGAAGTCTGGAAAGATTGAACTATTTTTAAGGAACAGTTTTTAAAATGAATGAGTAGATTGAAATAGAATAAGTACCTGACTGGCACTGTTTGGGCGCTTAATTTTGTGTGAGGCTGAGAGATCTACTGGATCACTCAGTCAGACAAGCCCTATTCAGAGCTGCCACAAGGGCTGAGTACTGAGTTTTGATAGCATCACTTTTCTTCGTGGGTGCCCCAGCTGTCTGGTCTATAAAACGGGGTAATAAGTAACCTGCCTACATCATCCTCCTTTGAAGTTAACTAATAAACGCTCTGATGGATGCACTTAAAACTATTAGAGGCTATAAAAATCCTGAGTATTATCGAGAACAGAGCGGCAATATCTCCATGCTAGTGCTAATTAGCCCGCGATCCCCAGAGGCCCCTCTCCCCACCTGTCCCGAGGCGCTGATGCATTCAGAGCTTGCTTAGGACCTCTGCCTTGCAGAAAGTGTGCACGCTGGGGACCCCGGGCTGCAACAAAAGCAGCTGAAACCCCAGGACTGACATGGACCAGACAAAAGAAAGTGGATCCGCTGCGCTGTGCGCGGAAGGGAAGGGGGTGTGCCTGCGCTCGGGGCGCGGGCTGGGGCCGGACGCAGCCTCCCCGCGGACCGCAGCGCGCCGGGCCGGCCGGACCCGACCCCCGCCGCCCCCGCCGCCCCGCGCTGCAGCCCCGCGGAGCCGCCCCGCCCAGGTGCGACCGCCGCGCCCCGCGACACCTGAGGCCGCGCAGCCCGGCCGAGGCCCGGCTCCCCGCCGCCGCCGCCCGCCGCCCGGCCTCACCTGCTCCGGCGCCGCAGCCCGGCGGGGACGATCCCGGAGGCGGCCGCCGCGCCGATGCCGGCGCCGAGACGGGAAGCGACAGGAGCCAAACCCCGCGGAAAGCGCGGCGGTGCCCGAGCCCGAGCCCGAGCCCGACCCGCCGCCCCGGCTCGCCCACCTCCGCCCGCTCCCACCGAGCCCGCGTGCGCGGAGCCCGCCCGCCACGCTGCACCCAGGCGCCAGCCCGCCCGCCGTGGGAAAGTTCCCTCTCCCCGCACCCCTTACCAGAGCGACCCAAGTCTGCGCGGCCCCAGAGTCCTCGCCAGCCCCAGCTGGAGCGCAAGCTCCCCCCACCTGCCGGGGCTGGTCCGGCTAAAATCAGCAGGCGGCCCAGCACCGCCTCCAGGCCTGAGGCTCTGCCAAAGGGGCACCACTACCTGGGGTTAGCTTTCCCTTCTGGTATCGCTGTAGTGGTAGCTTACCTTCTTGCGCCTAAGGTTCCACCCACGAGTAACCAGGCTCCACTCTTGGCAAATTACAGGTGGGAGGCGAGTTGGTGACTGAAGGTGTGTCACCGCGCTCATCAGAGAATGAGGAGGCCTCCTGGAGTAAATGGGAGCTTGCCAGAGTCATAAGACTCTAACTCAGAGCCGTGAACACCGGTGATGAAAACACTACAAATGAGATTTGGAATATGAAAAGCACATTTTATTAGTTGGTTTGAGGAATGCGGATATTACATTGAAGAATGGGACATTGGTAGGAGGGAAGCCCAAAAGACTAGATAGCTTTCTTTCTCTGCTAGATACAGAAATTTTCATTTGCCTGAAGTGGCTTATTTGGAGTCTTGTCCAAGACTATGGCTGTATGGGATGACTTCCCCCCTAAAAAAAAGTGAATGAAAAGAAAAAGTCAAAGATATCGCAAGAAAACTACACACCAAAGCAGCTTATAAATATTAATGCGAAAATCCTCAGCAAAATACTAGCAAATCCAACAACATAGAAAAAATATTATACAACATGACCAAGTGGGATTCATCTCAGGAATGCAAGGTTGGTACAACATGCAAGATTAATCAATTTAATATCCCGTTTTAATTGACTAAAGGACAAAGCCCACATGATCATCTCAAAAGATGAAGTAAAAGCATTTGACAAAATTCAGCACGTTTTCATGACAAAAGACACATACTTAAACCAGGAATAGAAGGGAACTTTATCTAATAAAGGATACCTATGAGAAACCCATAGTTAATATCTTAATCATGAAAAAATGAACATTTTCAACTAAAATTGGGAATAAGACAAGAATATCAGCTCTCAACACTTGTATTGGTCAGATCAACAGAATTCACAGAATGAAGAAAGGAAGGGAGGGAGGAAAAAAGGATTTATTAGATTAGCTCACAATGTAGTCCTGAATTTCGACCGTATGTGAAAAGTCAGAGGAATCAGCAGCTGGTGGGGCGGTCTAAGAGCCGGAGCCCCAGGATTGAAGCAACCACCAATTCAGTCCAGTCCAAGATGTGAAGATAAGGAAGCTCTTTGGAGAAAGAATGGTGAAGTTTCAGTTCGAAGAGCTGGAGGCCGACGATCTCAGACGAGAGCAGAAGACCAAGAAGTTCTCCAAGGAAATGGCGAAGTTGGAGACCAACGATCTCAAATGAGAGCAGATGCATTTTCCTAAGGAAGAGTTGCAGCTCAACTCTACCGACTTTCTCCTTTTTATTTAAGTCCTGCACCTATCAGAACCCTGCTACCCACATTTAGGGCAGGACTTCCGGTTCACTCTGCTGTTATACAACCAAAGTCACATGATCTTAAGAGGGTCAAGTTGACAAACCAGACCAACTATCACAACACTTCTATTCAATAGTGTACTGTAGGTTCTAGCCAGGGCAATCAGGAAAGGAAAGTGTGAATATCTAATAGCTAAGAAAGCAAAAGAAAGAGATAGAATTAATTATCAAAGAAAATGAGGACAATAAGTCTCAGAACTGAGAGGCAATAGCACATGAGCTCTCAGCTCAATGAATAAAACATTAGCCAAACCAAAGTGTATTATTGTGAAATATCAAGTAATGTGGGTCAAAATACCCTGAGAAGCTTCCAGAGGGAAAAATAGCTTACGAAGATTCAGAAATTGGTACGTCATTGGACTTCTCAAAAGAAACAAAAGTTCTGAGAGTGAATGATTTCCAATCTTGAAATTGATAAAGTATGAGTTTTTAAAGACATGTTTAAATCTGCAAAGTTTTAAGTATCCTTTTCCTGCATCTTTTCTCAGAAACCCAACTGAAGGATGTGTTATACTATGAAAAGGATTGGGGGTGGGTGTTTCTGACAGAAGAAAGCAGTGGGGTTCACACTTTAAACAACTGGGGTAGACAAAATGCCCCTCCAAAAATGTCCACATCTTAGTTTCTGGAATCTGTGACCATGTTACATTATAAAGCAAAAGGAAATTCACTGATATAATTAAGATCAGGGACCCAAATAGGAAGATAGTCTTGGATTACCCAGGTAGGCCCAGTCTAATCTAATGAGCCTTTAAAAGCAGAAAACATTCTCCAGCTGGGGTCAGAAAGATGAGACAGCAGGAGATGTCCAAGAGATTTGAAGCCTGAGAGGCACTTGACTTTCCACTGGTGGAAGGAACCACCTGAAAAACAGGAGGGAGGACATGGGCAGCTTCTCGAGGAAAAGATCAGTTGCCTGGCTGAATTTACAGTGCTTTTTCTCCTTTTTTAAAATGAATTTTTAGAGGTATGAGGTTTATTACAAACAGGCCTGAAAGAAGAGAGGCAGGACAAGAGGTCTTGTTGATGCTTTCTTGATTAAGGAATGTAATTTAACTTACTATTTCTTATGAAGCCACAGAAGAAAGAGAAGTAATAGAGGACCAAGTTTGGCAGATAAAACATAGCCTGCCCAGTTAAAATTGAATTTCAGAACCCAGGGATATGGCTCAGTGATACAGCAATTCCTGACCTGGTTCTGGATAATGGGTGTTCATATTAAACTATATCCTTTGCTCCCTGCACCCCCTCCCTTTTTCTATCTGCTCCCCCTAATTCTTTTTGTTGAAGAGAAGTCCATAGTAATGTTCCCCACTATGAGATAAGGTAGAAGAAATGAAAGAAATAAGCAGGAAGGTGACATACAGGAAGGACAAGGAAAATAAGACTTTAATATGAAAGCCTTGTGCTAAAGTGTCTCATAACTTCCCTCTTCAAGCCAGATCTCTCTCCCAGGCTTGTCACTTCTAAATTCCTGGGAAATCTGTAAATCTTAAAATTAACCAAAACCTGTAATTACCTTGTGTACTATTAATTAACCCTCCCAAGAAGTAGTTTAAGCAAGACAGATACAATATCTTGAGAAGCCAATAATTTAGGGGACTATTCAGCATTATCTATTGATCAGACAATGGAGAACATGTCAAGGATTGGGAAGATGACCAGATCATCATAAATAGTCTAGTAACCACTGGACTGACATCATCCTTACATACCCTCCATACCTACCCTTCACCAAGTGTCTTTTAAAAGAAGAGCCGTGAAAACCCAAAATGCCTCTCTATTGCTCTCAGGATGGTCCGCATTTCCCCTTGCTTTACCCTAAAAGGCATCTCTCTGGAGATGGCCCACATTCTCCCTTGAATGTGCATCATTGCTTTCCTAAATAAACCTCTGTGTATGTCTCTGACTGCTGCTTTCTGAAATTCTTTTCTGTCCAGTAAGCCAAGGACCCTGTGAATCCTGAGTTGACCCTCTCCCCACCCCTCACTCTCTGGGAACTTCTCAGACCTTCTCAGAATCATCTTTTCCCACTGATGTAGGATAGAAGAAATAAGTAGGTAGAAAGGAGACAGACAAGCCAGGCATGGTGGCACACGCTTGAATCCTAGTACTTGGGAGGCTGAGACAGGAGAATCACAGGTTTGCAGCCAGCCTCAGCTACTTAGGCCCTCCGCAATATAGTGAGACCCTGTTTCAAAATAAAGAATAAAAAAATAGGGCTGGGGGTGTAGTTCAGAGGTAGAATGCCCCTGGGTTCAATCCCCAATACCACAGAAAGAAAGAAAGAAAGAAAGAAAGAAAGAAAGAAAGAAAGAAAGAAAGAAAGAAAGAAAGAAAGGAGACAGATAGGAAGGAAAAGTAAGAACCTGGAGCCTCTACTCCACAAACCAGTTCTCTTTCCCAGGCCTGACTCTCCCAAGTCCCTGGGAAATCTATAGATCCTAGAGTTAACTGAGAGAAATTATAATTTCCCTGTGCATTGATAACAAGACAGGTATGATATTTTGAGAAACCTATGATTTAGGACACACTCCAGATTATCTGTCAATCAGCTAATGAGAACTCCAGTCAGCCTGAGGACCTTAAGGTTGACCAGACCACCAGACCACCAGGAACCGCTTCGGGACTGCTGGATTGAGATCATCCTCCCTAAAGCTGACCGGACTACTGGACCACCATAAACTGCCTCGGGGACTACCAGACTGAGATCATCCTCATCTACCTCCTCTAGCCCACCCCTCACGAAAGTCCCCTATAAGAAAAGGGCCTGGAACTCCCCAATATGCCTTCCTCATCTTGAGGTGGCCCACATTTCTCTTTTCCCCTAATAAACCTCTGTCCATGTCTCTGACTGGCACGTGCTGAAATTCTTTTCTGTCACGTTAGCCAAGAACCCTGCAGATCCTGAGTTCCTGAGCTGAGGACTCACACAACACCATGACAACCAGAGAAGAGGAAAGGAGACACACCCTTGAATGACTAAGACCCTGCCTAACACACACCGTACCTCCTTTTTCTACTATAAAGGCCCTTTGCTCCCTGAAGTCCTCTAAGATAAAGCTTTGGGAACTAGCCCCTCCATCTTCTTTAGGTCTGGCTTTGAATGAAATCTGATTCTTCCCACCAACTCCTATCTTTGGATTTTTGGCCAAGTAATAGTCAGCATGGACATTTGATTCTAGTAACACCAACATTACAAAAAAATAAATAAAATAAAATATGAATACATTTTTAGTCTAAACATATTTGGTTGTCATAAATTAAAATTTAATTAGGTGATCCATATTTTATCTAGAAACCCTAAAAATTGTCCTCTCTGAGCCCTGTTTTTCAGCCTTGGAAACACATCAGAATCACCTGGAGTGCTGTGAAAATACCAATACCCTGATGTCACCCTTAGAGCTGCATCAGAATTTCTTGGGGTGGGGTCTCAGGATATTATCAGGGACCCCAGCCAGAGGCTTGACTCTGGGGGTCCTAGCAGAGCAGATGCAATCATCTACCACATGGGGAGTTAATTAATTAACCAAAAAGATTGGTAAAGCAAAAAATGAACTTATTCTTTCATATTTGGTTTGTCTAAAACCAAGAAGACAGCCTGTAAATCTCTTTCCTGACAGATTCAAGATTATATAGGGGAAGAACAAAAGTGGGGAGCCAAGACATTTGCAAATGCATCTGTAGACGGGCTGGGTTGTGTGGGGTTGCAAATCTGGTTTTGCAGGTTCTGTTTGTACCCTCCTGGTGCCAGGGCTTGGGGGTCAGGTTCACCTCAGCTTCCATTCTCAGCATGAGATGATTGCCCATACAAAGCTGGGACAGGTTAATAGCTTAATAGAACAGGTTGGCCTGGCATGGTGGTGCACCCCTGTAATCCCAGTACATGGGAGGCTGGGACAGGAGGATCGCAGGTTCACAGCCAGAATAAGCAATTTAGTGAGGCCCTCCGCAACCTAGTGAGACCCTGTTTCAAAATAAAAAATAAAATAGGTGTCGATAAGAGGTAGAATGCCCCTGGGTTCAATCCCCCAGTACCACAACAAACAAACAAACAAAACAGGTTAAAGCAACTAAATGGAATTAATCAGGATAAGGCCTGGGTCTTTTTAAATTTTCTAATTTTAATGGAGCCCCTGTTAAAGGGGACTCCAGTGAATGGTCCAGTTTGAGAACCACAACGTTGGAGTGGAGTTACTTTGCACTAGGCTAGTGGACTAAAACAGCCGCTCCTGTCAGTTTACAACCTGAAGCAAAGAAATACAGGTTGTTATTGTTTTTCCATAAACATCTTTACCAAATCACAAATGAAAAGTCTGATTTTCAATATTTCAGGGAAGATATTTCACTTTTTTGTAAAATGACAAACAAAAACTCAACTTTATGATAAGATACTATTGGGGCAAGTCCTCAACTCAGGAATTCAGGATCTGCGCGGTCCTTGGCTAACATGATTGAAAAGAATTTCAGCACACTCCAGTCAGAGACATGGACAGAGGTTTATTTGGGGAAAAGGGAAGAAATACACACTCAAGAGAGAATGTGGGCCACCTCAAGATGAGGAAGGCATATTGGGGAGTGCAGGGCTCTTTTCTTTCGTGAGGGGTGGGCTAGAGGAGGTATGTGAGGATGATCTCAGTTCCATAGTCCCAAGGTGGTTCCTGGTGGTCTGGTGGTCTGGTCAACCTTAGGGTCCTCAGGCTGACTGGGGTCTTCATTATCTGATTGATAGAGAAGTTGGAGAGTGTCCTAAATTATAGATTTCTCAAAATATCATACTTATCTTGTTATCAATGCACAGGGCAATTATAGTTTCTTTTAGTTAACTCTAGGATCTACAGATTTCCCAGAAACTTGGGAGAGTCAGGCCTGGGAAAGAGAACTGGTTTAGGGAGTAAATGCTGAAGCACTTCAGCTCCAGGTTCTTATATTAAAGTTATATTTTGCTTTTCCTTCCTGTCTGTCTCCTTTCTACCTACTTATTTCTTCTATCCTACATCAATAAGAAATAAGTATGGATTGATTTTAACCATTAGGAAATTAGTACCTGAATATTTACTAACATTATCTCTCATCTCACTAGATGTAATGGCTAGCTAAATGCTTAGTTATTGCAAAGAACCCATTTCAATAATCTTTGTACAGCCATTATCAACATCCACGAGGAACTAGTTCCAGGACCCCTCTCAGATACCAAAATCTGTGAATGATCAAGTCCCTTATATAAAATGGTATAGTATTTGCATATAATCCACACACACATCCTCCTATATACTTTAAATCATCTCTAGATTACTTCTAATACCTAATACAATGTAGCAATGTAGATAGTTGTTATATTATGTTGTTTAGGGAATGATGACAAGAAAAGTCTGTATATGTTCAATACAGATACAATTGTTTCTTCAAACATTTTCTGGTATAGTTGCATTAG
Organism: Glis glis; assembly: GCA_004027185.1. Classification (NCBI taxonomy): domain Eukaryota; kingdom Metazoa; phylum Chordata; class Mammalia; order Rodentia; family Gliridae; genus Glis; species Glis glis. The sequence continues at coordinate 47,171 of PVJS01004393.1, forward strand.
AATTTCTTGGTGTGAGAGCTCAGTTGATTGAATTCGTTGATTCATAACACATAGGAGGGCCAATTCTTGAGACAGAAACTTGGAAAATGAAAGATATATTAAATCTCAAAACAATTAAGTCTAAGGAACCTTTGGAATGCAGGGCATGCCAGTGAACCTTTGAAATGCAAAACAAGCAACTCCTGAGCAACCCAGCCCCTGTCCATAGCCTGAGTCCTTGACCCTGTGCCTTAGCCTGAAAAAATAACAGGTGAGTAATGCACGTGTGTTAGAAAGACTAGTGAGAAATTGCATAACTCTGCACTGACTTCTCCTTTGGTCCAGCCCTTAGTACCTTCCCTCTAGAAATATCAACACCCCAGGTCAATGGGATGCTGCCGCTCCCTCTGGAGACAGCGAGCACTCTCTCTTGAATGTGTATTTCTTGCTTTTACCCAAAAGCTCACTCAAGACAGCTCCATTCTAGCTCTAATTTCTTTCTTCCTTTCTTTTCTTTTTTATTTTTCTTTTTTCAGTACTAGGGATCACACCAGCGATACTCCACCACTGAGCTACACCCACAGTCCTTTTTATTTTTTATTTTGAGACAGAGTCTCTCGCTAAGTTACTGAGGCTGGCCTTAATTAAACTTGTGATCCTCTGTCCTCATCCTCCAGAATCCTGGAATTACAGGCCAGTGCCACAGCATCTGGCTTGAATGTGCATTTCTTACTTTATTCCAAAAGACATATCCCTGTTGAACAGATAGCCCACATTCTTCTTGGAATGTGTCTCTGCTTTCCTAAGTAAATCTCTCTGTGTCTCAGAATGGTGTGTGTTGAAATGTTTTTCCATTACCTAAGCCAAGGACCCCATTTGTCCTGAATCAAGTTCCCCCTCCCTGGCAACTCCTCCAGCAGCACACCTTTTAAGAAGATAGTTTCTGTAGAGTAGTGCATTCATTAGGATTCATTTCGTGAAATGACAGAAACCCAACTCAAGTGGGTCCAAGGGAAATACTCATTAATTTATAGGAGTAAGTCTATAATAGTTTCCGGAATGTTTGGATCTGGGTGCTTCAATGATGCCATTAGGAGTATATTTTCATCTTTTGGTCCTGTTTTTCTCTGTGTTGGTTTCTTTTCTAGGCAGAATCAGGAAATGTGGTGGCAAGATTGTCCACTCATAGATATAGGTTTAAATCCAACCTGTTTAGCAACCCCAGTGCATAAAGAACACCCATTTCCCAGTAGTTCCAGCAAAATTCTAGAACTGAATCTCAGACTTGAATTACATGCCTATTTCCATGGATGGAAACAGCTAGTAAGTTGGCCAGTTAAATAGCATTTGCTCACCTATAAAACTATATGTGTATTCATACAAAGTAAGTTGAAAGTGAAACTATAATGCACCAATAAAAGTATAAAAATAAATTTAAAAAAAGAAAATGAGAAAGGTATAGCTCCCCAAAGTAATATTGAGGTTCTGTTATGAGAAAAAACAAAAATGAATATTTGGGTAGGCAAAAATAAAACATGTCCATCCTAAGTGGTGAGTGTGTAGTTAATTGAGCCCCAAAGAAAAGATTACTAAACATCAGAAAATCTAGCCAGGCTTGAATGATGGCAAAAATTTGTATGTAGGTTTTGAGACTTTCTGGGAAATGTTCAGCAGCCCAAGGAGAGAAACAAAGAAAGTATAATGGTGTGATTCACATGAGGCTCAGGTTTGGGAAGCCATGCACGCTGAATGTACAAGGACGAAGGACTGAGGGTGTCACGAAGCTCGGTTGAAATGGCAGTCCACGGGGGCCCAGCTGGGCAGGGATGCAATGAGTCCAGAAAGACACTGATAAAGGAATCCCTGCACACGTGTACGTTCCAGAGGGATCAAAGGCATTGAAGAAGGGAGGCAACACTCCTGAGATTGTGGATGGGAGGTGCGGAGAGACCTCAGGAAAAAGTACTTTAATTTTTCTTCCCACTCTCTCTTTTCTGTAAGTGTAAGACTAAGTGGACATATTCCAAATCGAACTGAGGTCACTTAAAATCTGAAAAAGATGAAAAAGGCTGATGTTGTATTTGCAGTTAACCAACACGTTCTAATATTTATTTTCTTACTACTGGAACAAATGTAATTCCATTTAAAATACTTTAGTGACAGTAAATTAGAAGTTAATTCATGTATTATGTATAAAACAGTTCTGTAATAGAATTATATATGATAATGAATATGATATAATAATAGTTCACATTAGTATCAATAAAATTCTAAATTTTTTTATCAGGAATTATCATTACTCAAACTTTAAGACACATAACAGGTAAAACATTCTTTCAAAAAAAAAAGAAGCTGGGCGTGGTGGCGCACGCTTGTAATCCCAGTACTTTGGGAGGCAGAGACTGGAGGATCCGGGTTCGCGGCCAGCCTCAGCTCTCTCTCTCTCTCTCTCTCTCTCTCTCTCTCTACTTAGTGAGGCCCTCTGCAACTTCGTGAGACCTGGTTTCAAAATAAAGTATAAAAAATAGGGCCGGGGGTGTAGCGCAGAGGTAGAATGCCCCTGGGTTCAATCCCCAGTACCGCCAAAAACAAAAAAAAAAAAAAAAAAGAAAAACATGATATTGTGAAAATACCAAAGACTTGAGATGAGTGATTTTTCAGCCATATGATCTTGGGCAAGTCATATAATAATTTTGACTCTATGTTTCCTCAACTGTAATAGTTCTCTATCTTAAATGGCATGTTTTAATGAGTTGCTATAATTGTTAAATGAGAACACTATATGAAAGCATTTTTAAACACTAAAATCATCCAACTATTATTTTCTATTAGTAACCATTTATTATTATAGTATGATTGTTATACTGCAATAATTATTAGATTGAGCTAACATTAATTTATAAACCTACTTTTAAAGGATAATATGTTGTTTATTTTATTTTTGTTCTGTTTTCTTTTGGGCAGTACTGAAGCTTGAACTCGGTACAAAAAAGAAGCTGTGGTTTGAGAGTTGCTTTGATAGAGAACCACTTACATGGCAAAGCTCTGAATATATCACATCCATGAAATTGAACATTTTATCTATTTAACAGTTATATCGTTTGGAATATGCATAATAGATTAGCATGAAAGCCACTCTGATGGATGACTTCAGCCTGGCCCTTTCACTAACTACCTGTGCTACTTTGAGACAAATCACTTAAACTGACTGAACCTCAGTTTCTTTATCTGTGAAATAATAGAACATAGAATTTGGGGGCTGCGAGGTACCCTAGGAACTAGAGGTATGCAGAAGTTTAGCTCTAACAACCAGAATCTATGGTTCAGATATAGTCTTCTTCTTTGGGGGACCAAAAAGTCAAATGCTGACCTCTATGTCACTTTTTTTTTTTTTTTTTTTGGTACTGGGGATTGAACCCAGGGGCATTCTACCTCTGAGTTACATCCCCAGGCCTATTTTAGTTTTTAGTTTGAAACAGGGTCTCACTAAGTTGCAGGGGGACTCGCTAAGTTGTTAAGGCTGGCCATGAACCTGCTATCCTCCTGCCTCAGCCTCCCAAGTACTGAGATTACAGGTGTGTGCCACCACACCCAGCCCCACTGTGTCATTTCTGATGGTGCAGAGAAATCTTTTTTATTTTGAAAACTAAGTATATTACTATTTAATTATATTACTAGAGGCAAGGTTTAAGGGGAAAAATTCTTTCAAGTGATTATATGAAGCAATGAATAAAATATAGTTTGATTTAAAATACTCTCGTGACAGGTAAAGAAACAAACAGCAAAGTAAGGAGAGGTACCATATTAAGAGTGAAACATTTTGTTCCATCAGGGTCTGAAGCTTCAGTGTCAGGGCCCTTTTTGTGGATAGCTTACATCTTTGTCTTCAACATCTTTAATTGCTTATTTTATTAAGTCTCAGAATTATAAACCAATTCTCAGAAAATTGAAATATGCTCATATTTAGAGAACAGTTGTTTTATGTTAAAAGTAAACAAATGTTTAGCTTATAAATGCTTAGTTGATTATTGGTTCTGTTCTTTCATTTGAATGTTTTTTTTAAAGCAAATAAAGTAGGTCTGAATAATTCTGTAAACCTTGAGCTTTGATGCCTAAATGGCTTCACAATTGGAATTCAGCTTTTTATAAACCTGACTGACAAATATTTTTTGGTTTCAAATTAATATTTTACAGGTGTTCTCATAGCTTTAGGCCAGTGGTACAAAGTAGAAATTCGGTTATAAATCCCGTGCATGTTCTGATGTTCCCCTATGACAGGAACTTTTTATTTCTGCCTTCTCATTGCAGCTGAGACAGAGCCCAAGGAGGCCTGAAGGAGAACAAAGAGACAGGGAGTTAAAATAAATCAAACAGAGAATGTATGCCAAAAGGAAGCAAGCATGATAGGAATTGAAGACAAAAGAAAATGATCGAAATCAGACTGATAAATTAGTGCTCATTGCAGTCTATACATGAAGTCAAAGTGTCAAAAGTTGTAATTTTGAAAAGGTACATAATTTAAATTATTTCTAGCATTGAGAAAATAATGCTTTTACTTAATGGGAGTTAAAATATAGTGAGTGTGTTTATTGAGCATTATCATGTGCCCTTTGACCAAGTTTTACTTTGTTTTTTAACGTCTTACTTTTGGCTCAATATTAAGGTATTGTGACTTTATTTTTATGCATGAAGGGTCATCGTAATGGGATGGTGGTGTGACTGGCAGGAAGAAAACAGACACATGAGAGAATGTAGATTTTCTTTAGTGTTGAAGGATAGAGGAAAACCAGGAGGTAACACAAGGGTCTTCCCTGCTGGAGCAACAGCTTCCCACATGCCCAGAGAGATCTCAGGGGCATCTCCCATGGCGCTTTCAGCTGAGGATGATGCCATTGCGTAGAGTAAAAATTCTTCCAAGCATGAAAGCTAGTCTTTGATTCCTAGGATTCTATGACTATCAGGAGGAAGTACCTGGTGGAAAACAACCCAAGCACATTCCTAAGTATTTGTTGCGAAACTAGGTCAGTCTCCCAAAAGCATTTTTCAACAGGACAGGATTCTGTTTGAGGTCATTTCTATAATGCACTAGAGAAAATACAGCCTTTGCCATACTATTAACGTAAGCATCTTTAATGGCACAATAAAAGGACTTTGAGGTCAGTTCTAAATGAAAGGATACAAGAAATAAAAAGGAGAAAACTGTGTCTTAATAAACCTTTTGTCACTGTAACCAAAATAACAAGGGCAACTTAGAGGAAGACAATCTCATGGTTTCAGAGATTTCAGTCCGTGGTCAGCCAGCTTCACGGCTCTGGGCCTGAGGTGAGGCAGAATATCATGGCTGGAAGGTGTGGCAGAGGAAAGCTGCTCTGCCCATGGCAGCCAGGAAGCAGAGAAAGAGAGGAACGGGTCAAGGAGAAGATGAACCTTTTCCGGGTACACCCTCAGTGATCTAATTCCTCCAACTAGGTTCCACCTCCCAGTAGTCCATTCAGTTATCAACAGATTAATTCATCAAGGGCCCTCGTGATCCAATCATTGTCTAAAAGCCACACCTCTGGATAGTGCTGCATTGTCTTTAACACATGAGCTTTTGGGTGCCTTCTAGATCCACACCATAGCAGTGTGTATGTGCAATCTGCAGGTAAATATACTCTGTAAGTATGTGAGCATATTGTTTTCACATAATCACACTTACTATGCCAGAACTAGAGCCATTTTTCCTCAGCCTCAAATCACTATACTGAAACCACCACCCCCATCCCCAATCCCAAACTCCATACTATCTGTTAAAAATGAATAATTGTTTACTTTGAAGTCAAATATCAAATCAGAAACTTTACAATCCCAAAGGGCTAAGTTTGCCAGTGAAAAGAATCATAGTTTAAAATAACATTGTCTTTTTTCTCTCTTTCCCTAGTGACTTCCAAAGTATAAAGTTAACATCTAAAGGCCATTGAAAAAGACTAGTCAATATCTTTCCATTATAAAAATTTCAACATAGAATAAGATATACTTGCAATTTTTTAAAAATCCAAAGCCTTCTTGTCTTGCATCAGTTGCTCCATTATTACATTATTGAGAACACAGGGAAATTAAAAATTTCAGGCATTCTTAAAAAATATTTTTGGGGGGATACTGGGGATTGAAACCAGCAGCATTCTGCCTCTGAGCTACACCCCCAGCCCTATTTTACTTGTTTTTTGTTTTGTCTCACTAAGTTGTTGAGGCTGGCTTCAAACCTGTGATCCTCCTGTCTCAGTCTCCCAAGTACTGGGATTACAGTGTGTGCTACCACGCCCTGCTAAAAACACTGCTAACTTACAAACTTTAGTGCACACATTAGAGATTATTACCTAAGAAGAAAGCAAAAAACCTTAAGGTTTGTGCCTTTGGTAAAAACAAGGCACTTCTGAGCCTGGTTAACCTTTAATGTTTATCCTTTCCTCTAATCTCAGTACCACAACACCCCTTTTCTAAGTATATCTTTATAATTGCTTTATAATTGTTTTAAATTATAAGCAGCAATATTTAAATGCAAAAAAATTTTTGAAAATAGTGTGGCTATAACTTTAACACATGTCTGAACTTATGTAACTGGGGGCTTTCAGATAACTTGTTGCTTCAATACCTCAAGTACAATATTTTATAAAAGAGCCCCCCCAGATTTTGATGTTTAAAAACTTTGGTTGTCTGGCCATCTCATTCTGTTCTAACTTGCAATATGTATTTTGGACAAGTCAATTATTTGGATCTTAACTAATATGTCAGCCTCCTATAATTAAACTTTGTGAGAATATCTACTTTCGTGAGCATGTCTACTTTTCTGTGGAGAGGATTCAAAACTTTCAATGGCTTCTCAGAAAGGTAAATAATGTAGAAGTAAAAAAGTTTAAATGTCACCAAGTTATATAATTTTTTATTTCATTTTATACTTCTATTGGTGTGTTGTAATTATATATCACAGTGAGATTCAAAGTGATGCATAAATACATTCACACATCACTTGATGTAATTTCCTCTGTATCCCATCCCCCTAGATAATCTTTCAGGCCTTGTAATCAATGGTATTGGCATGTGCTCAGATAGATCCCCTTACTAACAGGTATTCTCATCCTTCAGCTGTTATCAGTGTGGGAGAGAACTCACAACTGTCCTCTAAAGGAGAGCCCCCAGTGACACAGGAGCCACCTTCCTGGGTGGCTACACACACACACACACACACACACACACACACACACACACACACACCCCAAACTCAGGGAAGGACAGACCTTGGCTGATGTCTAATTGCCATGTGACACAAAAGGCTGGCCCCTTATCTCAAGGTGAGAACAATTCTATGGTGCAATTTGAGCTCCAGAACTTCCCTGTGGGATCCAATTAAAGTGAGTCACTAGCAGAGACCACATTCTTGAGCAAGATTTTCCTCCCAGCCTTATCCTTCTCTCCCCATATCTTCAGAGCACTCACTAGAAGCCAAGAGTCCCTGTCTCAGACTCTGCTTCCAGGGAGATGGGATAGACATGCATCTTTGAGTTCTAACATTTTATAAGTCTAGAAAGTGGTTTTAGGGCGCAGATACCAAGGATGGGTTTTTGGAACTAGGTTGTTCATTCTGGATTTTTCTGGAGCTAGATGACAATGAGGCTATTATCACTGATGATAAGAATTTGATAATTCCTGGCATGTTGCAATCAAATCATTGACAAAACTTGATTAGTTCACTCTGTTGATCTGGGATGAGATATAGGTAAAAAGAGATCTACTGCTTGGTACCATGTTTACAAGGTTTGAACAATGTGGGAAGATAACTATAAAAACATCTGGCGACACTTGCTAAGTGTTACTAATTTGCTTAATAGAGATGACAAGCTCATATCTATTTATCAACAATCTAAAGTGAAGAGTGAAGATCATATGGCCTCCTTGGCAGCAAGAGCCCCTTATCTCCTGCAGCTGGAGGACAAACAGCATGCTGGCTCAGGACTTCATTTTAAGAGTAGCAGAACTTCAGAGACTGAATTCTCAGTGGAGACAAGTGTCTTACATCAAAGTTAGTGGCCTGATAGGAGTGTGACCTTGAGACTTAGGTCTGGGGTATCTTGGGTGAGAACCCTTGAGAATCCTGAACTCCTGGATTCACCTAAATGTTCTATTCCTATAGGAATGGCTCATTCCCCTTGTTGGAAGATAAAGGCTTGCTTGCATTTTTCTCATATCAAACTCTCCTTTGTCAAAATGGGAGATCCCTCCCCTTTTGATTCTGTATCATCTGGATCCATTCTCATGCCCTTCAGTTTGGGTTGGTATATGTCATCTATGAGTTACCACGATTCGATACCTACATTCTCTCCTGTGTTTAGCACACCCAACCCTATCCTAGACAGGACACACTGAGGCTTGATTTTCTGATGGGCAGGACGGGAAATGGGGGAGAATCTGAGGGAGGTGGACATTGTTCTGCAAGGTACCTGCCTCATTTGAAGCATCTGCCAAGCCTCAATCCCAAATAGCAGCTGGGACGATGGTCTATTCACCAGTCCTCAGTTTGTAAGATTTTCCAGAAATTGTGTCCAGTCAGGATCCTGGAGAAACTGCATTTGGGTGAAGTAAACTTAATATGGAAAGCAAGTGAATCTGATAGGTGCAATGGGTGTGGCTGCAGTTGATGCTATTAGTGCCCACCCAATTCCCTTTAGTGACAGATGCACCCTTCACCCAGCTGCAGAGGTAGTTGGTAATAGGTTACAACTACCCTCTTATGCGGAGAATTTCTCCCAGCTGAAAGGAAGCCGCCTTGCATAGAGGCTGTGCATTTGTTCCCAGCTTCAGCCAATAAAGGTATCAAAGATTCACCCTTGTCTTAAGGTATGAATAGCACTGTAGTGAAGTTCATTCTCCAGGGGATCCCTGTAAGATCAGGATAAATTAGTCTCCAATAGTTATTCTGCCTCCTGCACTCACCTTTTTCTGAGATCACACCTAGAATAAATCACTTGAATAGAGCTGCTGTCTCAGGCTCTGCTTCCAGGGAATGACTCTAAGATGGTCATTGTGTGGTTCCAGCATTCTATGAGTCTATGACTGTAATATGTGGAATAAAGGTAGAGTTAGGACTAGGTTATGGAATGCTAAAGGACAAGGAAGGCCTGAGGAGCAGCCCTTTCTTTAGACCAGTGCTGTTTGGCAGATAGGTTGGTCAGGGCGAGTGCAGTCCAGTAGTCATTTCAGGGGAATGGAGACTATATGAGGAGAAGCTGCAAAGTTGTCTTGAAACTTAACACTGATGATCGGGCAGCTTCTGGAGACACGAAGAATGGGCGAGTCATGATTGTTGGTTGCAGTTTAGATTTGTGAACCTCAAACTGCAATGGGCAAACGAATCACCCGAGAAAGTTGTTGTTGTGTGTGTATATGTGTGTGTGTGTGTGTGTGTGTGTGTGTGTTTGGTGTTGGGGATTGGACCCAGGGGCATTCTACCTCTGAGCTACACCCCCCAGCCCTTTTTATTTTGAAACAGGGCCTCACTTAGTTCCTGAGGCTGGCCTTGAACCTGCGATCCTCCTGTCTCTCAGCCTTCCAAGTCCTGGGATTACAGGTGTGTGCCAGTGCTCCTGGCCTGAGAAAGTTTTTAAAATGAAGATTCATAGTCTTTTCTAAGAAGTTTCCAGGTAATAACTGTATTGCTGATGCACAGGCCACAGTTTGAGTGATAAGGCTCTAGATCAGAGTGGTACAATGTAAACAAAGTAAAAGACATGTATAATCTTAAATTTCCTAGCTAGCCACCTTGGAGCCAGTCAACCTCTTCATCACTGTGACCAAAATTCCTGACAAGCACAACTTAGAGGAAAAAAGATTTATTTGAGGCTCATGATTTCAGAGGTTTCAGAGATCAGTTGGTGATCAGCCAGCTTTCAGGTAGGACTGTCTCTCTAAGTGTCAGGGCCTCAGGGCATGGCAGAGGAGGAGAAAGCCACCCTCAGTTCAAGGGTAGTGAGAAACAGGGTTGTGGGGGTACAAGGGGGTAGGGCACATATAGTCCTGAAGGCCAAGTCCCCAGGGACCCCTATCTTGCCATGCCCTGCCTTTGAACCTGGATGTATTGCTTAACACACGAGCTGTGGGGGACATTTTAAATCCAGACCATAACAGTGAAATTAATTACATTTTGCTTGCTCTAATATACCCCAAACCTTACAATTTTAGCATACATTATTGAGATGTTTATATTCTTTTCTTGTACTAAGTCTTCCAAATCCAGTGTATATATTTTACATTTAATGAACATCCCGATTTAGATGTTAAATTTTTATTGAATATATATAGATAGGTATTTTATAATTAATAGCTGAAATTACATTCATACTCAAGTTATTCTTAACTTCATGGTGAAGTTTTCCAGTAATTGACTCAAGTATGAGCTCTTAAATGTAAATTAATTAAAATTAAATAAAATTTAAAATTCAGGTCCTGTTACATGCACTAGCCAACATTTGCAATGTGGCCAGTGGCTACCTTATGAAACACAGTAACTCCAACACAGGTGAGAAGGAATGCCTGCAGCATGGGGAGAAAGGAACCAGGGAAGTGGCTTGCACAAATGAAGAACAGGGGTTGAGAGAGCATTAGTACAATCATTACACTTTAAAATTTCTATAAGCCAGGCATGGTGGTGCATGCCTGTAATCCCAGTACTTGGGAGGCTGAGACAGGAGGATCGCAGGTTTTGAAGTCAGCCTCAGCAACTTAGTGAGGTTCTCAGCAATTTAGCAAGACCATGTTTCCAAATAAAAAATAAAATAAGGCTGGGTGTATAGCCAGGAGATAGAAGACCCCTGGGTTCCACCCCCAGTACCACAATTTTTAAATTAATATTATGCATTTAATTTTGGGAATGATACATTCTTAGGGAGTGAATGGCAAAGTCTGAGTGAATAATAGAAAACATATTAACTAGTTTTGATGATACAGAGGCACCAGTATCTTGCTTTCTTCTGCAGCAACCTGGACCTAAGCACTTATCATCTTTGTTTTTACTTAATAACCCATGAGATGTGGAGCATTTCAGTGGTTAAAAGAAGCATGGCCTTTAGGGAAGAGGTACCACTTATTGGAACCTGCATGGTTCCCCACCTGTCTTCTTAGACATAGGTACCTATGATGATAAACAGACTTGTTATCTGAGAGGGGCATCTCCCTCTGGCCATGACCAACAGGTTTGCTGGGATAATTTATCAAATCCTCTGACGTCTGATTAGGTTCCCTGCCAGCCCAACTGTTCATTTCGTGGACCCCCAGTGTGGGTCTCTTTCTCCGGGACAAGCCTTGTCTCTTTCTCCTCCCAAGCTTTTCTCTTTGCTTCTAGGTGAAGACACAGTCCTAACTATCTCTAGTTCTTCAACTCAGACTCTCTGAGCTTGGTGGGACTAAGTCTACAATAGTTGCCCCTCTGAATTGCTGACCCAGCCTGATGACTGGTGAAGCTTTGCTGCCCCCTTCTGGCTTGAATGTTCAATAAATTTTGCTTATGAATTCTGGAAATATATTAAAATTGCATGCCTTTCCAGGTCCTAGAATGTAAAGGAAAGTTGCATTTTAAAAAATTAAATAATATAAGCCAGGTGTGGTGGCACATGCCTGTAGTCCCAGTATTTGGGAGGCTGAGACAGGAGGATCACAGGTTCGAGGCCAGCCTCAGCCACTTAGTGAGACCCTCTGCTACCTAAGGAGACCCTGTTTAAAAATACAAAAAACAAGAAAGGACTGGGAGTATAGCTTTGAAGTAGAATACCCATGGGCTCAATCCCCAGCACCAAATAAATAAACAAATAAATACTCTAAACCCGGCACAGTGGCGCTTGCTTGTAATCCTAATACTTAGGAGGCTGAGGCCATAGGATTACAAGTTCGAAGTCACCCTCATCAACTTAAGTGAGACCCTGTTTCAAAATGAAAAAAAGATAGGGCTGCTGGGGTGTGGCTCAGTGGTAGAACACCCCTAGATTTAATCCCCAGTACCATATATATATTTATATAGTATATATATATAATTTAATACTCTTTACTGAGTAAATTTTGTGTCATAAATACTAGGCACTATAGGCAAAGTAGTGCCTAAGGTGATCAACAAACAAATTCTGTGCCCTTTTTAGATAGTCAGGAGGAAAAAGATAAGAAATACATAAACAAAATATTAAAGCAGGAATTATTTGAAAAAAATTTGGAATGGAGATTGGGAGTGGGAGGGGCATTTAAGTTTTAGAGAAGGCCTGAGAAGATCTCCAGGAGACTTGAGGAGACTTAAAGACAGGAAAGAAGTGGCAAAATAAGTAAGCACTGAGAAAGGAGCCTGTTTCAAATGTCTGAGGAACATCAAGTAGGCCCGCGTACCTGAAGGAAGCAGAGTGACTGAGCGTGTGTCACTCAGCTTTCATGGTAACAAATACCCAAGAGACATCAACCTCTAAGGAGGAACGGTCTCGTTTGGCTCATGGTTTCCGGGTTCAGCCTGTGGTTGGTTGGCCCTGTTACCTTTGGGCCTGTGGCGAAGCAATTTATCATGGCAGGAGCACAGAGTGCTGAACTTCAGGGTCAGGTTTTAGGTATATTTTGAGGAAGCTGATTACCTCAGGGCAAATGAAAGATGGGAAACAGGAAGGGGCTAGAGTCCCCATACCCACTTGAAGGGCATGCCCTCAACCACCTAACCTCCCTCCACTAGGCCCCACCTCCTAACGGCTCCGCCACTTCTCAATAGCACCACAATCTGGCAACTAAGCCTTTAACACGTGGGCCTTGGGGGAACATTCCAGATCCAAACTACAGCAGAGGGGGAGAGTGAGGCATAGGTCAGAGAAGTGAGCATGGAAGGGTAAGGGGTGAGTAGATTACACAGGGACTTGTGGGCAATTTGATACATATAGACATATATAGAAGCACAAGCACCAAGATACAGACACAGAGTCATATGTACTATACATATATATGATGTATATGATAAGATATCTGACTCAGATTAGAAGCATTGGAAAGTTGTGAGTAGAGGGGATACCCAGGATGACATATATAAATACATGACCCTGAGGATTGTATGAATGATAGACTATCAGTGGGTCATGGTGGTGCATGCCTGTAATCCCAGTACTTGGGTTGCTAAGACAGGAGGATTTCTCAGGTCAGCCTGAGAAATTTAGTGAGACCCTGTCTCAAAATAAAAAACTAAAAAGGGCTGGGGGTATAGCTCAGAGGTAGAGCCCCCTGGGTTCAATCCTTAGTCCCCCCCCACACACATACAAATAGACTGTAGGGATGGCAAGGGATAAGCAAAGAGACCCCTTAGGAGACAAGAAGTAATAGTGACTTGGACCCTCGTGGTAGAACAGAGCTAGAGAGAGACATATTTCAGTTCTGGGTATATTTTGAGGATAGAAGATTGGCTGATAAATTGCATGCAGAGTGTTAAAGAGAGGCTAAAGGATGACTGGATGGCTGAACAACTGGACAGCTGGAGTTGCCATTTATTGAGATGCAGAGGTCTGTGGGAAGAGCAGGGGGGATGGATGATGGTAGAACAAGAGTTGTTATTTAGAAATGTTTAATTTGGGATGAAAATTGGACAAATACCAAAGAAGAGATCATAGGAGAAGTCTAGGGAAGTGATAACATTTTTGGACATATACCCTATGGATGGTATTTAGGCTGGATAAGATCAAATTGAGCACATTAATTCAATGTGGCAGAAGTTATTGATAAAATTGAATTATGACTTGCAATATGAACATGGTTCTGACTCTACTGGTCCATTTTGCCATGCAATGTGTGATGATGTTGCTCCTACTTTTAGCCATTTGAAGTATTGTGAAACTGTAGTTTGCTTAACTAACTCTGTAGTGTTCTGGTTTTCACAAGGTCTGACTATATCCTTTATGAATTAATTCCACCTGTCTTTTTCTTCTTAGTTCACAATTAAAATAGCTGCTAGCAGCCCCAGGATTGTAAACACAAGTGCAAACACTTGCAGTGTTATTAAGTGCTTGCCATGCCTTTTCCATTCCCACATTCTCACGTCCTACTAGAAAATTTCTACATGTTCTTCACTATTTGGTATCAACCCATATGGAAAGCCCTCTTTTTTATTTTTACTTTTTAATTTTTTGATATTGGAGACTGAACCCAGGGGCATTCTACCTCTGAGCAATACCACCAGCCCTATCTTATTTTTTATTTTGAAACAGGGTCTTGCTAAGTTGCTGAGGCTAGCCTTGAACCTGTGATCATCCTGTCTCAGCCTCCCAAGTACTGGGATCACAGGTGTGCACCACCATGTTCGGCTTTGGAAAGCCCTTCCTGATGTCTCTGGACAATGCCTATTGTTTCATTTTCTGTGTTTTCATCATGCCTTGTTTATACCTCTCTTATATTCCTTTTCACGTCACTAGCTTTCACATCCTTTCTGCCATGTAACTGTCATCCCTAGAGGACAGGGATTACTTTACTTATTTTTATATGTTTGGTGATACAGTTACTGGCATAAAGTAAGTACTCAATAAATACTCAATAAATATCAAACAAATGAGTACTGATTATGCTAAACACAATGATAGGCTTTTCATTTGGGTCACGTTTATGTTTAATACATTGAAATTATATAATTTCATATGCCATTTAATGTCTAGGTGCCTTCAAATAAAAGGGAAAAAGGACTCTTTATTCCTTTTTGGGCTATAAAGTAGTTGCCTGGATTTTTATTTCACTTGACGTTACTGTAGTTGGCCAAAGCAGATTCCATCTGAAGAGCTGTCGGACTCCATTCTCCACTGCGGCTCTTTGGCAAGACTCACACTGAAAGCCTGTTTGGAAGTGTATTCATGTCGAAGCTTTCTGGCTCCTCACCCTAGTTTGCAATGAGAATCCATTCGGGAAATTAACTGCGTGGTTCTCTGGTGTTGGTTGAATCTTTTTATCAAGAATTATTGCAGTGATTTTCCTTGGCTGAACCCCACACTTGTTTCTATGCAAATGTTAGCCCAGGAATTTGGGTCCTTTGTGTGACTTGTTCTAATTCAGTTTAAATTTTATTCCTATTAGCCATTTATTTTTGCAAGTCTTTAGCTCTTAAATAATTTTCCACAAAGGGAAGTGATTTAGAGCCTCCCTATTTCAAGAAGTTCAGATGGAAAATAACAGGCATTCAAACTTGTACTCAGGCAAACAATCTTTAAAGAAATCTCCATCGAATACTATGGATGTGCCAGGAATTGTTTTGGGTACTAGAGATGCAGCAGTGAGAGAGATAGACAAAGTCCCTTGCTCTCATGATGTATACATTCTAATGGATAGATGATAGATGCTAAAAAATAGACAACTACAATAATTTCAGGTAACGATATGCTATGAAGTAAATGAAACAGGGCAAGGTGTGAGGGGGTATGTGGGTGTAGAAGGATTGTGCATACTTAATGAGCCAGCACAGGCACCTGTCACCAACTGTTGGTTGGTTTCTTCTCTGAGATCCTAGTGTTCTGGTTCTTCTCTGGTTGCTACTATGCCACCCCTGAATTCATTCTCTGTTCTCTGCTGGGCTCTGTACCATATCCTGGAAGGCCGACATCGGCAGACTGTATCTGGGCTTCCTGTCATGTGGCATCTGATTGTGTGCTGGAAGCATAGGCTGGTGAGCAGAGGGTGGGTGGAATGAGGTTGAGATATTTATTCCCCCTCTCTCCATGATAAGCATCGTGGCTCTGGCATCCCTGCCTTACTCTGCAGCCACAGCTCCATGTTTCTAGCACATCTTCTGTGAGTCCAGGTCTTGCCATCTCAATCATTTCTTTACCCCTTCAACCTAAGGGTGTTGACAGCTTTAGGCTCTAATAATCACATTGCATATATATATTTATAATATATATATATTTATAAAAATATATGTATATATAATTGCCTTCATCTAAATCTCTTTACTTAAATGCTTCTGGGCATAACTTCTGCTTCCCGTCGGGACCATGAATAATACAACAGGGTGTTAAAGAATACTCACCCATGTATGTGGATTCTCCCTCTATCCATTTCGATGGGGAAAGCATTTTTTTTCTAGATATTCTATCCCTGTATCTTATGCAGTAGAGGTACTTATATACATTTTGTTATCAATGATGAAAATAATCAGAAAGATCAATTCTGGGGATCCCAGAGTCTTTGGAAAGTAAGACCTCACACAGAGCTCATCCCTTCTGTGAGGTTGGTTTTACTTTGGTGCAAGTTAGTGCTCACTTCTAGATACTTTGATTTAGTTTATGTAATATGAGCTAGTTATTGGGAGTTTTAAAAGCCAGTACTTTGGGAGGCGGAGACGGGAGGATCCAGGTTCGCGGCCAGCCTCAGCTCTCTCTCTCTCTCTCTCTCTCTCTCTCTGTCTCTCTCTCTACCTAGTGAGGCCCCCCGCAACTTTGTGAGACCCAGTTTCAAAATAAAGTATAAAAAATAGGGCCGGAGTGTTGCGCGGAGGTAGAACACCCCTGGGTTCAATCCCTGGTACCGAAAAAAAAAAAAAAGCTCCTCAGGTGATTGTAATGTGCAATAAAGTTTGGAACCACTGATAGAGTGCTAATCTCTACCTTTTCTTAGGGCATATAACTGGTAGATACCCAAGCCAGAATTTGAAAGTCAGTTGTTATTTGGGCAGGTTCACTTTCTGTTGTTTTAATGAATTTCTTTTTTTTTTTTTGTGGTACTGGGGATTGAACCCGGGGGCATTCTATCTCTGGTCTACACTTCCAGCCCTATTTTTCATTCTTTTATTTGGAAACAGGGACTCACTAAGTTGCGGAGGGCCTCACTAAGTAGCTGAGGCTGGCCACGAACTGGGATCCTCCAGTCTCAACCTCCCAAGTACTGGGATTTACAAGCATGCGCCACCATGCCCGGCTTTTTAATGAATTTCTTATGGATGAAATAGTATCAAATGACAGTAACTGTAAAAAATCAGAGCAACATTAGAGGCTTTATTAAGATATGAAATACACTAAATGAGCACAGAAGAATAAAGGTTAAGATAGGTCATTAAAAAGGAAAAGTATAGTGATAGTGTGCTATTAAATTACTATAGCACATAAATGACTTTAATATCAATAAAATACTTGTGAACAGAGATTGAGTCCTTAAGCAGGCAAATAGGCAATTCTTCATGCTGGATTATCAAAAGGTGGATGGAATGATTCATCTTTTTGTAGGATGATCTATTTGTTGACCTCATTTTGTAAACTAGAAAGAAAATGATGCTCTTACAGGCACCTGAATAAAGTTTCCTCCATTCTGTTGATCAGGAAATAATTCTTTAGAGATGCTTGGATATTTAGCATACCCAAAATAATAACAGGGAGGTTATAAGCATGCAACACAAAAACAATTTGAGGTAACGAACACCGGATGAAATTTAATAACTATAAAGACATTTTTACGGCCCTTGGTCTTGGTGCTATCATTAATTCTTGACTATGTGACCTCATTTGTTGAACATGTCAAAGTAATGAATGTGCAGCTGGCCTTCGCTGTCCTTGTGTTCACCGCACTCTGTCAACACCTCCTAGGTAGCCATCAATTCTCTCAGTGTTCTTCTCTGTCATTTTTATTATTTTTATTAACAGGAGCAAGATATCTTTTACAGTTTTGATTTAAAGATAAAATTTTGGCTGGAAGCTGTGACATCAAATCTACATGTACATTACTACTCACAGTCTTTATTAATGCTGCTTGCATATTAAGATATACAATTTAAGAAAATATTCTGGATTTTCCAGAATAGCATTAGTTTCTAATATGATCTTCCAGAAATATATCACATGTGCTAATTTTGGGTTGAGAAAATGTAATGGTGTTTTTTATACCATGAAATTTGGGGTGGTTTGTTATACTGCAGTAGTGACTAGAATAGTAGTAGACACATTGTTTTGTTTGCTTGGGAAAATATCCCCTTTCTTTGACTTTTCTGCCAATACAGCCAGGAAGCTATCCATCAAGGTGTTTGGCATTTGGACACCTTAACTAGCATATGAGCGTTATGTGGTCTAGATTGGGCTAACGATAATATTTCATCCCCTTTGCTGAAGTCATTGGTCTAGGGTATGGCATATGACCCGATCAGGACCAGTCTGGGTCCTCCCTAGAAGTTTATTAATTAGCACTGAAGGGAAACACTCTTTTGCTTATTAGGTCAGCAAGTAGCCTCCCCACAGTATAGAGAAAGCCTTCCTGCAGGAGGAAAGAATGAAGCTACACCAGGAGGAGCCCAGGGAGAGGAGAGGAAGGGAGAGGAACAGATAGCACTGATGCCTCTGGTTTCGGTCACCAAATTCATCTGAGCTTTCCTGGACTTAACAGCTCTTCCTTCATTTCCAAGTGCTATGCTAGCATCCTTCCAATAAATTGTTCTATTTTGTGTAACTTAGGTTGAACTAGTATTCTGTCATTTGTAATCTATAAGAACCTTCACAAAAAGATTAAATTTTACCCTCATCATCAGATATCCTCAAGAGTGTGTGATTTTGAAACAGGCAGCCTTGTGTGGGCCAAAGGGAAAATAATAAGGAACACCGAGGGAAAGTCTTTGAAAATAACAAATAATTCTTATTAAATAAAGGGGTCAAATTAAAGGTAGGTGCACACAACAAACAGAAGAGATAGATTAATTCACAAATCTTTTTCTCTGGCAGAGAAGTGGATCCTTCCTGAAGTGAGTTATTAGTCTTAATTTTAATGCTCCATTTGAGTCATTGCTACCCATACTTTGTCCCCAAACTATGTCCTTAGCCCATTATTAATTTCTTCCAAGTTTAGAACTATGATAAAGTTAATATCACTTGTTTAGAAGCTAGAAGTCAATTTAATGTGAACAACACAGACGATTTTGAAAATACAGATTTATATTAAAAATACAAATGTAATAAGATTTCATTTTAAGTGGGTCACTTTGGCTACTGTTTGAAGATTGCAAGAGCAAATGTTAGGTGACCAGTAAAGAAACCATCATGGTAGTGTAGGTAAGATATGATGGCAGCTGGGACTTCTCTTGGTGGTGGTAGTGGAAATGAAGAGAAGGGGTGGGCTCAGGAGATTTTTAGGATTTGTGGATGTCTAGATGGGGACAGGTATAAGGGAGAGGGAAGTATTAAGAATTACCCCAAGGCTTTTGGTTTGCATAACTAGTGTGTTTAGGTGGATAATAGAAGAAGATCAGGTTTGGGGAGAAAAGATTATGAACATCAGAAATGTGAGACAATGTTAAGTAGGTTGTCAAGTTCACAGGGATTCAGGAATGAATATAAAAATTTGGGAGTCATTGTTCAAAGGTGATCTCAATGACTTAAGTTTTATTGGATTAGTAGGGATGGAAGCCACTTTGCAATGGATTGATCAGTGAGTTAAAAGTGAGAAAGTGGAAAGAGGCAGTTTTGTTAAATGATTGAGAAGTGAGAGTGTGAAAGAGTAAAAATGACAGGAGAGTTGTTGGAATGGAGAGTGTAGAGAAATTAGGGTTTTGCATGTTTTAGAGACTTGAATGTATTTTAAAGTTGATAAGGATGGGAGAGGATGAATATATGTGAAGACCAGAGTTATAACTGATAGTAAGTTTTTTGAAAAAACAGATAGTGGTGGAATTCAGAGCTCACATGAAGTTATTGGCTTTAGATAGGAGCCAGCCTGCTCCTCTATTATTGCATTCCTTGGGGTGGTTTTGCAATCTTGATGATCAAAGAGTTGTGGAAGTTTCTGTCCAAAAGCATATAGTCTCTTAGTAAAGTTAAAGGCTAGAACATCTGCAGATTCTGAAGGGCTTTGAAAGCCTTTATTCTGCTGGTTAGCATTATAAGGATTACTACAGGAATTTATAGTAGTACCCTATATGACCAACAGGTGCCTGGTGCATGGAATGATGCAGAGCAAACGTGGGATTTTACCCGGGTGGATTTGAGTTCAAGTCCCATCTCTGCACTTAAGAACACCTGGACTTTGGTCACTGTTATGGTTTAGACACAGAAGGTCCCCTGGAAAAACTCATGTATTGGCGATGCAAAAATGTTCAGAAGTGAAATAATTGAGCCAAGGCTCTAATCTAGGCAGAGGATAAATGCATTGATGGATTATTAACTTGAATGGATTTACTGGGTGGTAACTGTAGGCAGGTGGGACATGGCTGGAGGAGGTAGGTGACTGGGGGTGTGGTCCTGGGGACTACTTCTGTCCCTGGTCCCTTCCTTTCTCTCTCTGCTTCCCACTGCCATGACGTAAGAGTGGCTTTTCCTCCTACACCATGACCTAAAACCCTGCTGACAAGTGATTTTGGCCAAGCATGGACCAACATTTGAAACCTCTAAAACCATAAGCCAATAAATCTTTCTTCCTCTAAACTATGCTTGTCAGCTATTTTTTGGTCACAGTGATGGAAAAGCTAAAATAGCCAACTCCCTCAATCTTCTTTTACTCAGTTGTATTTTCTCATTAATAAATTGAAGAGGACAAGTTTATCTCACAGGGGTGTTGGAAGGAGTAAGTGTAAACTGCATAGATGTTAGTTATTTTAGTACAGTAGTGTCTAGGGTCATGGACTTTCAGACTTGAAATTCCTTATGAATCCTAAGTCCATCAACAGTCCTCTGATAATGGGCAGTAGGGTTAGGATGGGAACTAAGGATCCCATCCATTGTATTATTTTCTATTATTTCATGTTGTTCAGTATAGCTTTTGGAAAACTAGATTATGTGGTTACTTTTTGTTATGTCTTATTGACTTTTTATTCTTTTTCTTTTTTTGTTTGCGGTGCTGGGGATTGAACCCAGGGGCATTCTACCTCCAGGCTACACCCCCAGCCCTATTTTTTATTCTTTATTTTGAGACAGGGTTTCACTAAGTTGCTGAGGCCTCACTAAGTAGCTGAGGCTGGCCGCAGCTAAGTTGCCTCAGCAACTTAGTGAGACTGTATTTTAAAGTGAAAAATAAAATAAATCTAGGGGTGTAGCTTGGAGATAGAACACACCTGGGTTCAATTACTAGTACCCACCCCCAAACACACACACACAGTGTGCTCATTTTCTTTTATTCTGGGTAAGTATGGGTTTTAAGTCCATGTCTAGTAACTGAATGTATTGGCTATGTTGGTTATACCTGCCATATTTACACTACCAAATAAGGGGAACACTTGCATTTAAATTCTCTGGACAAAGGTCACATATAGCTCAGTCTCTGTGCACTCCCAGTTTATTATGGACATTGAGTATTCTAGTACCTCATTACGACTATCTCTAAGACTATATTTAAGACTAACTTTAATAAGATGGTAATGATGTTGAACATTTTTTCATACATTTATGGGCCATTTGTATTTCTTCTTGTGTGAAGTGTCTATTTAGTTCACTTGCCATTTTTTGATTGAGTTATTTGTTTTTTTAGTGGTGATTTTTTTAAGTTCTCCATATATTCTAGATATGAGTCCTCTATCAGAGGAGTAACTGGCAAAAATCTTCTCCCATTCTATCGGCTCTCTGTTGAGGTTCTTGATTGTTTCCTTTGCTGCACAAAAACTCTTTAGTTTAATGCAATCCCACATATTAATCCTCATTTTAGTTTCCTGTGCCTTTGGGGTCTTGTTGAGGAAGTCTTTACCTGTGCCTATGTGTTGAAGAGTTGGGCCTATGCCCTCTTCGAGTAGCTGCAAGGTCTCTGGTCTGATTTCTAGGTCTTTGATCCATCTTGAGTTGACTCTAGTGCAGGGTGAGAAAGTGGGGTTTATTTTTATTTTTCTGCATATGGTTAGCCAGTTTTGCCAGCACCATTTGTTGAAGAGGCTATCCTTTTTCCAGTGGGTGTTTTTAGCCCCTTTGTCAAAAATCAATTGGCTGTAGGTGTGTGGGTTTGTTTCGGAGTCTTCTATTCTGCTCCATAGGTCGATGTGTCTGCTTTTCTGCCAATACCATGCTGTTTTTATTACTATGGCTTTGTAGTATAGTTTGAAGTCAGGTATTGTGATGCCTCCTGCATGGTTCTTGTTGCTGAGAACTACTTTGGCTATTCTGGGTTTTTTGTTGTTCCAAATGAATTTAAGGACAGATCTTTCTATGTCAGTGAAGAATGACTTTGCATGAGAGATGCAAATCAAAACTACCCTGAGATTTCACCTAACCCCAATTAGAATGGCAATCATTAAAAACACGAACAACAACAAATGCTGGCGAGGATGTGGAGAAGTAGGAACTCTACTACACTGTTGGTGGAATTGCAAATTAGTGCAACCGCTTTGGAAAACAGTGTGGAGGATCCTCAGAAGAATGGGAATAAACCT
>PVJS01004394.1:0-69382 GCA_004027185.1 Glis glis
AGGAAGGAAGGAGGGAGGGAGGGAGGGAGGGAGGGAGGCAGGGAGGGAGGGAGGGTTGGCGGTGTAGTTTAGTGACAGTGCACATGCTTAGCATGTGTGAGGCCCTGTGTTTCATCCCCAGCATGATGAAAAAATTTATAAAAAAAAAGAAAGAGGAAATTAAAATGGTATACTAAAGTATTCATTTAACACCAAGAAGGCAGTAATGAAGGTTAGAGAAACAAAGGTGATGTAAGACCTACTATCTGAAACAAATAGCAAAATGGCAGGTGTAAATCTTACCTTATAGATAATTACAGTAAATATAAATGGATTGACTACTCCAACTGAAAGGCAGAACTGGAAGAATGGTTTAAAGAAAACATGATGCAATTACATCTACATGATACATACTTTAACTTCAAAGACACAAACACATTGAAAGTAAAAGGATGGAAAAATAAGTACCATAAAATTATACCCCAAAGAGAACTGATATGGCTGTACTAACATCAGACAACATAGACTGGAAGATGAAAATTGTTACTAGAGACAAAGAGACACATCTGGAATACCTAATTATAAGTGTAATCTGGGCATGGGAGTATGTGCCTATAGTTCCAGTTACCTGGGAGACAGGAAGGAGGACTGTTTGAGACCAGGAGTTCAAGACCAGCCTGGACAAAGTAGTGATACCCCTCAAATTTATGTATCTAAAAACAGAGCCCCAAAATATATGAAGTAAAAACTGACAGAACTGATTGTAAAAGTAGACAATTCAACAATAATAGTTGGAGACTTCAAATATTCAGTAATGGATAGAAGTAGAAAGAAGATCATCATGGAAATAGAAAGATTGAATAATATTATTAACAAACTAGATCTAACAGACATCTACGGAATGCTCCACATAATAATAACAGAATAGACACATTCTTCTCAAATGCACATAGAAGGATATGCGCATTCTTTTCTCTAGGATACGCCATGTTAGGCCATAAAGCAAGCCCCAATAAATTTAAAAGAACTGAATAGCATAAAGTATGTTCTCTTAACTCCTACAGAAGGGAGTTAGAAATCAATAACAGAAAGAAAATTGGAAAAATAAAAACCGTCTGTAATTAAACAGAACACTTTCAAGTAACCAATGTGTCAGAGAAGAAATCACAAGGGAAATTAGAAAGTACTTTGAGATGATTAAAAGTGAAAATGCAATATATCAAAACCTACAGAATGAAGCTAAAGCAGTGCTTAGAGGGAAATTTATAGCTGCAAGTGCCTATATGATAAAGAAAAAATATCTCAACTTAATAATCTACCTTCCATTTAAAGAAACTAGACAAAGGAAAGAAAATAAACCCAAAGCAAACAGAAGGAAGAAAATACTAAAGATTAGAGCAGAAATAAACAAAATAAAGAATAGAAAAATAGTGAAACCAAAAGTAGTTTCTTTGAAAAGAACAAAATTGATGAATATTTAGTTAGACCAACCAAAGGGATTGATATATATATAGAGAGACAATGAATAAATATGAGCTCTCAAATTACTAAATTTAGAAACAAAAGAAGGAACATCATTACCAATGTTATAGAACTAGAAATGATAACATGGCGCTACTATGAATGAATGAATGCCAACAAATGATATAACCTAGATGAAATGGACAAATTCCTAGAAAGATAAAAAGTACCAAAATCCCTTCAAGAAGACATAGAAAATCTGAATAGACCTATCACAAGTAAAGAGATCAAATTGTTAAAAAGCTTTTCACATTGAAAATCCCAGAACCAGATGCTTCATTGGTGAATTGTATCAAATGTTTATAAAGAATTAGTACCAATATTTGTATTTTTATTATATCCACTGGAAGTGTCATGTGTTATCTTATTCTGGTTTTGATTTCCCTAATGACTAATGATGTTGAGTATTTTTTCTTGTGTTTATTGGCAATGTGTACATCTTCTTTGGGGAAATATCAACTCAAATCCTTTGCCAATTTTTAATTAGATTTTCTTTCAATTGAGAGATGCAAGAGTTTTAAAAAATACATTCTAGATACAAGTCCTTTATTAGATCTATGATGTGAAATTTTGATTATCAATTTTCTCCCATTCTGTGGGTTTCTTTCACTTTCTTGATGTCCTAGGAAGCACAAAAGTTTTTAATTTTGATGAAGTCTAATTTACCTATTTTTTTGTTGCTTATGCTTTTGGTCTCATATCTAAAAAACTACTGCCTAACCTAAAGGCATAAAGAAATGCTCCCATATTTAGTGTTAGCTCTTATATTTAGGTCTATTATCCATTTTGAGTTAGTTTTGTATATGATGTAAGATAGGGGCACAATTACAGGATATTAAGTTGTTTCAATAGTATTTGTTAAAAAGACTTCTTTCCTTATTGAATTATCTCGGCACCATTATGGAAAATCAACTTAGTATAAATTCCAGGGTTTATTTCTGGACTCTGAATTCGATTTTATTAATTTATGCTTATTTTTATGCCAGTACCAATCTAGATCAGTGTTCCTTTGTAGTAAGTTTTGAAACAGGAGAGTGTGAACCCTCTAATTTTGTTCTTTTTCCCTCAAGATTGTTTTGGCTGTTCTAAATCCCTTACATTGTCCTATGAATTGTAGGATCAGACTGTCAATCTCTGTAAAAATACAGCTAGAATTTTTATAAGTCTTACATTAAACCTGTAGATTAATTTTGGAAGTATTGCCATCTTAACAATATTTTTCTAATTAATAAGTCTTTCCACTTATTTAGGTCTTCTTTAATTTCTTCCCCTAATTATTTTACTCATTGATGATGATGTAAATTGAATTATCTTAATTCAATTTTTTTCAAAACATTATTCATGGCTAGTATATAGAAATATGATTGATTTTTGTATATTGATCTTATATCCTGCAACCTTGCTGAACTTATTTACTACTTTTGATAGTTTGTGGATGCCTTAGGAGTTTCTGTATTTAAAATCATGTTATCTGTGGATAGAGATAGTATTACTTCTTCTGTTCTAATTGGATGCTTCTTCTCTTTTTTTCATGCCTAGTTGCCTAAACTAGATTCTTCAGTATAATGAATAGCAGTCACTACAGCAGACATCTTTTTCTTATTCCTGATCTTAGGGAGAAAGCATCCAGTCTTTTTATTATTAAGTATTATATTAGCTGTGAATTTTCACAGATGTTCTTTATCAAATTGAAGAAGTTCCCTTTTGTTTCTAGTTTGTTAAGTGATTTTATCACAAAAAGTTTGTGGATTTTTATTTTTTTATTGCTATTATTCTTTCTTGTGTATGTGTGTGTGGCACTGGGGATGGAACTCAGGGACATTCTACCTCCGAGTAACACCCCAGCCCTATTTTATTCTTTTATTTTGAAACAGGGTCTCACTAAATTGGTGAGAGTCTCACTACTTGCTGAAGCTGTCCTCGAACCTGCGATCTTGCTGTCTCAACCTCCCAAGTACTGGGATTACAAGCGTGCGCCACGATGCCCAGCGAATTTTTATTTTAAAAATGCCGCTTGTACATCCATTGGGGTGATCATATGGTTTTTGCCCTCCGTATGTCTTTGTTTAAGGGTGTATTACATTGACTCTTTTCCATATGTTAAGCCAACCTTGCATTCCTAGGATAAATCTAACTTATCGTGGTGTACTATCCTTTTATTATGTCTCTGGATTCAGTTTGCTAGTATTTTGTTGAAGATTTTTTTTCCATTTATATTCACAAGAGATATTGGTCTACAGTTTGCTTTTCTTGTGATTTTGGTCTATTTTATTTTTGTATTAGGGTAACAATGACCTCATAACATGAGCAAGGAAGTGTTCCCTCCTCTTCTATTTTTTGGAAGAGTTTGTGAAAAAATAGTATTAATTCTTCTCTAAATTATTGGTAGAATTAACCAATTAAGGTATTTGGTCCTGGGCTTTTCTTTGTGGGAGGTTTTAAACTATTAACTTGATCTTGTTACCTGTGATAACTCTTCTAAGATGGATACAATCAAAGAGACACTGGACTGTATACTTTAAAAGTATGAATTTTATAGTAGGAAAATTATCTTTAAATAATGCTGTCATAAAAAAGAACACATGAACAGAACTTCGTGTTCAACATGGTGGACTGAACATGCTCCCTCATCTTTGCTTCTCAAATCTTCTAACATGAAAGTCAAGACAGAGAAATACACAGACCGACAGAGACCAAGAAAATAGGAAAGAACACAGTCATCAAATGAGGTCAATAAAGATTGAATACTTAAAAAAGTAGAAATTGTGGTAGCTGACTTAATAGACTCAAGAAGGCTAATAGGCAAGAGCCTTTGGGGGTGAGAACAACAGGAAGCAAGAATCTCAGAAAGATACACAAACTGGAGGCACCACCAGGCACCTCTGTGGGATTGGAGTATGAGGGCTAAAATATAGGAAGGTTAGCTTCAAGTCTCCCCTAGGCCCTTCTGCTACCTCGTGCTACTAGGTAATCAGCTTTTCCTTGCCCTGTCAGGAGGCTCAGGACTATTCTCTAGAGTTAGGTGATCACTGAGGATCTGCCCTCAAGTAGCTGAGGACTGAGGTGTCACAATGAACTGGCATTGAAAGAAAGTTTACTTGTCAAACTGGAAGATCCACAGTCCCTTTTTGCTAATTGGTTCCCAAAATATTGATAAGCTATTCTGTCCCTAGAAGGTTTAGAGGATTCCTCTCAAGAGAACAGTAAAAGTTATAGGAACTGTAAAGTTATAGGAATTAGGGATGCTCTGACAAAAAGGCCAGACCCTCTTCGTTCGCCTCTAGGGAAGCCTGCCTAAGATCAGCCCTGTTCATGTATGACAGTTTCTGATCAGCACTGAAGAATGTCACTTTTAGATATTGACTGACACCCAGGAATCTCTCTGTATAGGAGGGAAGTCTTAGTTCCCTCCTTAGGAGGAAACACAAAAGACAGAGTATGAAACAAATAAAAACAGGAGGGCAAACGGGAGAGGGTAAATAAATGACCTGACCAGAAAATAGAGGTATATCAGATTTGAAAGTGGAACGAAACAAAATATAAGCAATTAGAAAGAGGCAATTAAGCTGGATGCAGTGGTAATGCAGACAGATTGCTCCTGGGTTCAATCCCCAGTACCACAAAAAAAAAAAAAAAGAGAGAGGAAAGAAAAGAGGCAATTTATTTCTAGAAAAACAAGTTGGC
Source organism: Glis glis (assembly GCA_004027185.1). Lineage (NCBI taxonomy): Eukaryota > Metazoa > Chordata > Mammalia > Rodentia > Gliridae > Glis > Glis glis. The sequence continues at coordinate 5,185 of PVJS01004394.1, forward strand.
TGGGCATGGTGGCACATGCCTGTAATCCCAGTACTTGGGAGGCTGAGACAGGAGGATCACAGGTTTGAGACCAGCTTTAGCAACTTAGTGAGGCCCTCAGCAACTTAGTGAGACCCTGTTTCAAAATTTAAAAAAGGGCAGGGGCTGTAGAATCCAGAGGTAGAATACCCCTGGATTCAATCTCCAGTACCAAGAAAGGAAATATAATTAGAGTACAGCTCTTGGCTTACCAAAGTAGTAAAAAAAGCTAACTACCAATTTAAATAAAAATGTATGGAAGCTGGGCACCAGTGGCTCATGCCTGTAATCTCAGCAACTCCAGAGGCTGAGGCAGGAGGATCATGAGTTCAAGGCCAGTCTTAGGCAACTTAGCAAGACCCTATCTCAAAATAATAAGGGATGAGGTTATAGCTCAGTGGTAGAGCACCCTTGGGTCCAATCCTCAGTACCACACACACATGCACAAAAGTATGAAAACCACATTGGAAAAAATGTAAGTGAATGAGGAATGGTTCAGGAGAATCATCTTCATTTTCCTTGGAAAAAAGAAAATAGATAATAACTAACAATATCTAAATCATGAGTAGAAGTTTCCTAAATAACAGCAAGAGGGTTGAAAGTGGCTGCCCTTGGGAGCAGAGACTAGCTTCTTGCCAGGCCACCCAGGGAACCACTATTTCATGTTAAAAGCTTTGTAGCATTGTTTTGGCTTTTAAAATCTGATGGGGGATTGAGTCGGTATTGATTGCTAATAAGTGTAGTACTAATTACTAATCACTATACTTAGGCAAAACAATAAGATCCTTTTTTTTTCTTTGTCTCTTGGCTGTGAGCCAAAGCTACAGCCAAGGCTGACCTAGCCCGCTAAAAGTTGTATGCTAAAAGGCCAGTTGTCATAGCAACTAAGATAAGTTGCAGAACACTGAATGCTAAAATTATAGACTCCTGAACTTAGAAGAGTTACGCAGACCCTCACAAAAATTTAGACCAAGTTAAAAGATGAAAAACAGGCTACATTGACCCAATATTGATTACTAATAACACAAAGATAGTTAAAGTCTTAAAGCCTTTATAGTTTAAAAAGCTACATTCCTGTGTCTTTTATTATAAAACAAGCTTTCAACATAAAAAGTAACTGTTAACAGATAGAGATAAGGGATGCTGAGACTTACCCAAGGACACAGATGGTCAGTACAAGCTTTAATCTTTAGAAGTAAGAATAAACAAAGAACAATGTGGGCTTTAAACTTCTACCATGTAGCCCCCTGACCTTGTTAACTAAGTGACACATTTTGATTAGTGATGTCAGACCTGTCTGTCCTTGTGAGGATGAACAAAGAAGGCTAACAAAAAGGCTTATGTAGCAGAGATAACTGGTGGGCCAGCACCCCGCTTTTGGTGGGAAAGAAAGACTACTGGCTAGCAGGATAGGAGGGACAAGATAATAAATCCCTATATAAAGACTGAGGTTTCAAAGGCAAATAGTGTCTCACTTCTGAGACACTCTATCACGGCTCTCTGACATGGTGTTTTCCTTGCTCTGTCCCCCCCGCTTCTGCCTGTAATAATAAAACCCTGGTTAAGCTTGCAGCAGTTCCGGATTTTTTTCTAAACTAGCCAAGAATAAGAACCCACGGCGACATCATCCTAAACTGTAACAAAATCATGTACAAATATTGCTGTAATAAAAGTAAGCATTTAATTAAAAAGTAAGAGAATGGTGGCGGCATGATCGGGAGTTGGTTAGTACAACACACATAAGATGAGAACGATCTACAACAGCCACATCTGGGCTTTCTGGCTCCACACCCTGGCGCAGGACCTCAGGCCTTGACCTGGATGTGGGCTCTGGCTGGCTTTTGGCACACTTACAGGCTGTTAATGATACCAGTCTGCAGAGACCCATGTCTGTGGAAAGGGAGGCAGCATCAAATGCCAGAAAGTGACAACTGCTATTTACCAATCAACACGCTATGGTTAATAAATATCACACAAGTGAACAACGGTGGAATGTATTACAATGAAGTACAAGCAGCTTGCTTCTGAACAGAGGCAGAGCACAGACCTAGCATCTGCCATAGCCTTGTACCTAGCAAGGAAGCGAACAGCGTTGTCACAATGCAGACACACACCCCAGGAGTCTGTCAGCAGCGACGCCACGCTCAGTTTGGGCAACACTCTCCTGGTGCCTGGACCTTGGACCCATTTCTTTACTCTATCTGCCCCTCAGTGTCTGGCAGCCCAAGGTAAGCGGTGCACACCTGGCTTTTTTGGGGTACCTTCCAGAAACACATTTAAATGAAGAAAAGCAGTCACCATTATTATTATTGCTATTAAAACAGTACTTGGTTTGCAAGGGCAAAATATAAGGGGGGCTGCCAAGATCCTAAGAAAGGGAGAAGTCCTGGTTTTCTGACCCAGTGTGGCCTTAAGTAACCTCTGTCAGAGGCACATGGTCACAGGGCTACTATCAGTCAAGGGAGACTTTCCACTGTCACTGGGCTCTGGCTGTGTGAGGACACTCCAGCTTCCAGCTTCTGGAGGTGTACATACGCTCAGCTATAAATTGGGCTGTGAATCCGACTCCCATGGTGGTGACGGTCATCCCCCGCTAGGGAAAAGCCGGTGCTCTGCTGCCTACCTTGAGCTCATCTTTGCTCTGGAAGTTGTCCAGGAGGTGCTGGTAATGGGTGTCACACATCTGACGGAGCAGTGAAAGCAGGCAGGACACATACTCGCCCTGTGGACCAACCGGAAACAAAACAAAAACCCAGATCCACTTAGGACAGCCAATCACAGGGCTGCGTCACCCCCACCCCATCCACAGAGGGCAAGGAAAGAAGGGAGGGTCTGAGATGGCCCCAATGATCATGGGAGAAAGGTGACAACTCTGGCTCTGACAATGAGCTTTCCTTTCTGGAGGGCTTGGGAGTTTTAGCAAGGCATGTGGCAACTGAAAAACTGTAACCTTTCACAAAGTGGTATTACAAAGTGAGGTGAATATTCTGATTTCTCATCTTTTTTGGTTAAACAGTCTTTTATTGTTAGAGTACCATACTGAAGTCTGTGGGGGCTACTGGAAGAGGGAGCTTGTCCTCTGAACAGAATTGGACCTGTTCGTCCTGCTGGGATGGAGCAGCCCTCCTACTTGGAGACAGCCCAGAGTTTGTACAGGGCCACTAGACCAGGCAAATGGACACAGCATATCCCATGACTGAAAAGCAAAGGGCTCAAAACTGACCTTTTTGAGGGAACAAACTACGGGCTTTAAGGAAAATTATGAGTCTTCAAAATTTTTTTAAGTTCCAACTAGGGTACATGGAAGAAAGTCCTGCTTTAAGGACTCCAAAGACCATCTTTCAACAATTTTTGGCACGGGGTAGCCAAGTGTGAAGGCTTTGTCCTCGAAAGTTGCCTCCTCAGAAGGGAGGGAAAAATTTTTCACTAGGATGATTTTCAGTTTCCAAACTCATGGGAATTTGACAATAGTTTTTAGTTTCTCAAATCCTTCTTACGTCCCTGAAATTATCACACAGTATGTATGCAAAATACATACATGTATATAAACTTCAGTTTTATCTGAAAAATGGGCACAAGAAGTCATAATGCATTTGTTGTGAGGATCAGACGAGCTAATGTGAATAAAGCATTGAAGCACCAAGTCCACTATATAAAAAGATGCCCAATAAGTTATAGTTATCATCTTGTTATAATCTATAATATGAATCACTTCATTAGTAATATTGGTTAAGTGCTTAAAGCAGGGTCTGTCCCACAGCAAGCACTATTTAAGTGTTGGTTGGAAGACTGGGTTACTGGGACATATTTGTTGTTGCTGTTGTTGTTACCTACAATGAGCTTGTCCTCAACAGGGGCTAAGGGAGTAGTCTTTCCAGCCCATGATCCAGGACACACGCCTGCTCTGGGCACACCCCCTGCTCTCCCTAGTAAGCTGGAGCTTGGTTTGCTCCCATAGAGGGAGGGTTTTCTTCAAAGAGAGCTCTGTCATCTCCCATCTGCCAACTGAAAGATTCCACACAAACTGTTTATCATGCCCCCACATCAGGCTGAGACATTCCCTCTGGGTGTTGGAGTGGGGGCGGGGACCCCAGGCGCATCCCTCTGCCCCTCCCAAGAGGCTTCCCAGATTGCTCCTCTCCTAATGAGATCATACAGAATTATGACTCAGCAATGCCTCTGTAATTCTGCCTCGTCACATTTTCCCAGACGCTAGAAATTTAGATATAAACAGTATTTACAAAACCAAGTAATTTGGAGATGCAAGCAAATTCTGAGAAGCTCATTCTGTCCTGCATGCCAACTCAGGAGTGCCGTATGAGAGGCTTCCTAGAAGGAACGGTTTCATTCTTCACCTTCAGCCTCTTACTACATTTTACTACATCCCTGCTTCATTCCACATTATAGAAAATGACTTGGCTCGAAGGCAAAGGCCCATTGAAACTGCGTGCAGGACAATAGGATGAGAAGCATTCCCTGAATCTGCCCTCAAGTGGACTCTGGGGAGGACCAACCTAGAGCTTTCAGAGTGGAAGAGTCAGATGGAAGAAGGGACGAGGGCAGCATGCCGACCGCCATGCAGGAGGGAGGTGAGATGAAGGTGGTGGGATGGCGAGATGGACGGGGATGTGGAGGAGCCCCAGGTTAGACAAGAAGGCAAGAAAACCTGAATGTTAGTTACTAACAGTGATCTCGGCTGTGCACTGCGGGCACCGCTGCCCTCTTACCGCCTCCTGCGCGTGCGATTTGCTCATGATGGTGAGCAGAGTCTGCAAGAGCACATCCAGGAGGCTCTCCACCATCATCTCTACCTCCTCCATGACATCTGCTTCCTGGAGCGGGCAGCGAGAAAGCACACCGTTAGACCAGGCAAGTCGACCGAGTCTAGCTGGAGCGCTTGCTAAGCCAGCCACATCAGGAGCTGTCTTCTGTCAGGATTCTCAGCTTCGCCAACGAGCAGTGTCAAGGAGCCCGGGCAACGGTTCTGAGAGGATCTGAAGTACACCTGCCGTGGCCGCCAGGTGTGGCGGCTGGGCCTTCCTTTACCAACCCCACTCAGGACTGGGAATCTCAGGCTAACACATTCATTTTGATATGCAGGGAGAAACAAATGTCCCAAGTTAAAAGGTTTTCTTTGATTTCCCTACTGTAGTAACAACCCCACTACCACTTTGAAAAATGGTAAAATGCGAAATGGTAAAATTTCGCATTACAGACCTGGGCATGGTAGCCCTGGTCTGTAATCCCCGTGCTTGGGAGGCTGAACCAGGAGAATTGGAGATTTTGCATCTTAGCAAGACCTCTGTTTCAAAAACAAAATAGGGTTGGGGACGTGGCTCAAAGGTAGATGCCCATGGATTCAATCCTCAGTACAAAAAAAAAGTAGAAAATAGAGAAATAGTAACATCGCACCGCAGGGTGTGGTAGCAATATCTTCACTAGTGCTAATCCACGTAGAAATATCTCAGCTGTCTGAATTTTCGTCCTTGGCTGCTCTCAGTCTCTGCCAGACCTGATGCTACCCCGTGATGCCTGGGTCCTGCTTCTTGCTTCTCAGCGCTCTTGCTCCTGTTCATGGTCTATCTAAGGAACTCTAGTCTCAGTCCATCTTTCTCTGGCAGCTTCACAAAAACAATGAAGCATGTCTCCCCACTACAAGCTGCTTTCTAGTCACCAGAATTTTGGAAGAATCTGTGTTATCCTTTTATAGACTTCTCACATTCATTTCAAAGTCTGTAGCTTGGTTTTAATGATCTCACAAAGAGATTTCCATCGCCCTTCTCTGAGACCGTTACGCAACGACTGGTCCTAAAGTCCGTCCTCCATCCATACACCTGCCATTCATTAAACTTTTGCCACGTGTCAGTCACTGTTTGAGAACCCAAACAGAAAGAGTTGAACAAAGAGATATTTCTGCTCACGTGGAGCTTAAATTTCATCTTCCCTCTGCCCATCCACCAGATATAATTATACTTCGCCCCATCCCACATGAGGAATTTGAACAGCTCTTGGGGCTAAAGTCATCGTTCCCATCTGTTGACGTGATTGTAACACTCTTTCTTGTGACATATCTTTGAGTTGTAGGCAACTAATTACACTCGACTCTCTATCTCTAAAAATACAAGCACACCGCCTCTTTCCTGTGTTCGCTGCTTCCCATGCCTCCTCTTTCCACTTTTTTTGGAGGGGGCTTCAGCTTCTCTCTCTCCTTTAGCAGTGAGCTGCCCACCCCCTTAGATGCCATCTTCAGGTCCTAGTTGACCTTATGCACGTGGAACGGCTTCTCTGAGGCCTGGTGAGGAGAGCTGCCAAGTCTTACCTGGAGCCAAGCGCAAACAGTAGCATCGCTACACCATCACAGTCCCTCTCTGACAGGTTGGGCCCTGTCGCCAGATGGGACTTTAAGTCTAACAGCACAGCTCTCTTTTGGGTCTGGTCTCCTGCTCAAACCAAACGTGTTCTCTCTTTTGGGTACCTCTCCTGCTCCACCTGATGGCCTAGCTGCTCATCTTATTATCACCTGGCCCTAGCCTTCATTTTAAATGTACTTGAGATTTTATTCTCTAAGACCCTTAATAAGACTGTTTAATAAAAAAGCTGATTCTTATTTACAAAATTTTCTAATTTTGCAGTATACTGGGAATTGAACCCAGGGGCATTCTACCTCTGAGTTACACCCCCAGCCCTATTTTTTATTCTTTATATTGAAACAGGGTCTCACTAAGGACTCACTAAGTAGCTGAGGGCCATGAGCCTGCGATACTCCTGTCTCAGCCTCCCAAGTACTGGGATTACAAGCATGTGCCACCACGCCCGGCTAAAAATTTCTCTAAAAGAAAAATGCATTTCTTCTATTATCAGAAGCATATAAAATAAGTATTATTAAAATAAATTACTACCCTCATCTATATCTTTCCTTCATTTCCTCCTTACTCCAATCTCTTTTCCTCCCACAAAATATCTCCTTTAAAAAGAAAAAACAAAAAGGAAATAAAATAGGCAAAAGCATTACTGGTTGAAACCTGGCCTCTGAAGTATAATTCTATTATCCCACGGGCTCAGAGCTCTTGTGAGCAACGTTTACCCCTGGCATATCCTGGCCTCACCTGGCATGGGGTAGGAAGGCCACATGGGTGGAATTAAGCTGACAGGAAGCAGAGAGCAAGGGCTGATGAGAAAGTCTGGCTCTGCCTCTCCCTGCCTTCATGCATAGTATTCTAAGAAAGCTCCCAGGAACCCAGAATTAAACCGTGTGATAGAAACTTAGAATGGCACAGGACTGGGCTTTCTGGTATTACAGGTAACTGTGTTTCTGGGTAGATTTACAGCAGTTCAACTTTTTAAAATAGCAAAGAGAATGTTGTATGGAGACGCCTGCGGGGCGCACACAGGCCTCCGTCCACTCGGGCACCTTTCTGTCACTGATGCAAGCGCTCTGACTGGGAAGTGTACAAAGGGATCTTTGTTGGTCTGCCTCTGGCTGGGCTAATCCGAGACTAGGGCAGAGCTGAGCGGAGTGGAGGGGGCGTGGGGCCACTACCAGAGAGCTGGTCTTGACGATTGAGAAGATGCTGCCGAGGATTCCTGAGCAGATCAGCAGCTCTTTCTGCTGCCGCAGATGAAGATGAATATGATGGAGAACCACGGGCAGCAGGATGCGGCGGGATTCTGGGAGAAAAAACACAAAGATGGAGATGCTCTTTAGAGAAGAACTAACTCCTGCTGGAAGCTGGTGGCATTACGACACTTGACTGGTCTCGAGCAGGTGGGGTCGGTGCTGGAGGTCACCCCTTTCCTTACAAGGTGTCAAAGCCTGGTGCTTGGGAAGTCGAGCCACCCCGTGGCACTGCTCCTCCGCGTTTCTTTCCTTCATCTCCAGCTCCTGCATCTGTGGCATTTTCTGCAGGATGAATGTTAGAAGTCTGATTCCAAATGAAATCTCTAATGCTTAGACTCCAAATTAAAGGCGTGACAACGCCACATAAATGGCACACTTAGAATGAACTGTAATGACTAGATTTGCAGGCTTGACACAGATTATTGACCGCCTCTTTTAACGCCCTGGCTAGGTAGCCTGGCACTGGTGAGCACACACCTTGTCAAGCCCTCAGGCCTGCCCTTTCCCACAGGCCAGCTGACTACTGCGTGGTGTGTCCACAGCAACGAACAGGACAGGTGCACAGCCATATCTCGTCATGGCCAACACTTACTGCCAACCCTCCTTGATACATTCGAAGGCTTTCCTTCCCTTTTCTCCCCAGCATTACCTGAACAGCATTTTCATCAGGAGGTGACTATATTCAGAAACCTGGATCCGGGAAGGCTGAATCCTAGTTTCAGCTCCCTCACTAACTCCTTCTGAGCCTTAGGTTGGCTCCTCCCCCTGGGGCTTGTTTTTCTTCACCTGTAGAATAGGTGCTAATGGCCTCTCCTACACTTGCTTCACAGAGGTGGTTAGAAGACAAAGGGGATGCCAGGGTGAGCATGTTTCTGGCACTCTGTGCTCCTATGTGGCCAGGGACTGTGTGACTCTGCGGGTCCCATCAGAGCTGGCCAGCACGATGCAGTCAGATCATCAGTGACACAAATGAACCAAGGCATTTTGGATTTATTGTTCATATTTGACCATAGTTTCACATGAAATTCAGAAATAAAATTGTTTCAACTAAAGATGAATTACATAACATATAAGAGATTTTGGCACTGCCTTGTCAAATACTTAAAATATGTTCAAATAGAATGGAATACAAGCTATTCTATGCTTAAAAGGATGACTAGGTAAAGGAGAAGTTGCTACTGTATTTTTCAGACCAAAATACCAACATATGAGGATTTTCTTTTTTTGCGGTATCGGGGATTGAACCCAAGGGCGTTCTACCTCCACGTTACACCCCGGGCCCTATTTTTTTATACTTTATTTTTGAAACTGGGTCTCACGAAGTTGCAGAGGGCCTCACTAGGTAGAGAGAGAGAGAGACAGGGAGAGAGAGAGAGAGAGACACACACAGAGAGAGAGAGAGAGAGAGACAGAGAGAGAGAGAGAGAGAGACAGAGAGAGAGAGCTGAGGCTGGCCGCGAACCTGGATCCTCCAGTCTCTGCCTCCCAAAGTACTGGGATTACAAGCGTGGGCCACCACGCCCGGCTCATATGAGGATTTATAACAACCGATAGCTGCTTTGAGGCAGAACAGTAGTTTGTTATTGGAATCTGCTAGAGCAGACACCAAGCTGGAGCGCCTTTGAGAAGGTGAGTGTTGGTTAAATGACACCACTTAGTAAATGACCTCTGGCTTAGGGAAGATCTGTGATTTGGACATTCAATCCAAGTGAAATGCAAATGAGAAGCTGGTGGTGGCTTGTTATCGCGAAATCCAATTACATGGTCCGATGCCACATAAATTCTCAGAAAAAATTTTCTTAAGTGATTATGTAAAGCAGTTGAGCACATGCAAAAATACTAGAAATAAAGTACGTCAGAGAGGGCAGCCTGCTGTTTCCCTTCTTCAAGCAATGTACGAAGCTGGAGCGCATGCGCTGACCTCAGCATCGGTGTGTCCAAACCACTGATAAAATGTTCAGTCCAGGAGCCAGAGAAGAGAGCAGTATTACCATAAATAGTTACTAGTGAAGAAAGGCTGACTTTCCTGATGGCACTTTTACCACCGGCAATACTCTACACTGTTAGACATAAGTCAAAGGAACGAACGGCTATGAGTATTTCAAGCATGTGCAGCCACTGAGCTGAGAAATTACTGTTCTTATGTGTCACAGTCAAACATTAAGAATTAACCACCCAACGTTCTAATTATAAAAATACTGCCGGGCATGCTGCTGCATGCCTATAATCTCAGTTACCTGTGAGGCTGAGGCAGGAGGATCACAAGTTTGAGGCCAGCCTAACCAGAGTTTGGGTCCCTAGGAATAAACTGTGTGTGAGACAGTAGGCTCAGGTCTTGTCTGCATTTTTAAACATAATTTATCAAAAATTCTACATTTTAAGACTCACTGGCTTCTTGCATGATAGTTAATAAAACAGATCCTTTGATTACCACTTGGCTATTACCCTGGAAGGGAGGAATGTGAGTCTGACTTCATCCCAACTTATTTACCTGAAAAAGAAAACAGGCGGCTATCCACTGTCCTGGCGATGGACTGCAGCTTCACCACGTCCATTGACTGCCCGATGTGTACGGTGCTGGGCATGCTCCCGAGGGTCCCTCTCACAAACTCTGCCACCTCTTGCACAGTGAACATTTGCAGCAGTTCATCAAAGATGGTTGGGAAAGAATTGAGGAGTGCAGCCTGCAGAGGCAAGTGAAGCTGTGGTTAGCTCAGAGTTAGGTCTGTGTCTATCTTGCGTGCTCTGTGCTACGAGGTGGACAGAGGTTGAGCCGGTGCTGCAGCACCCCTGCCTTGGGGGGGCTCCTTCCTGGCCCTTGACTCTGCCCAGACCTCTAGCACTCCTGAGGCATGGAACAACCAAAAAAGAAAGAAAAACAATAGTATTTACGGGGGCCTAGGCCACCTGAAGCTTTCATAACTTGCCATGGCATTTGCTGGCAAGAGAAGGAAATATAAAGAAAAATGTGCCCAATGTGGCTTAAGAGCCATAACTATTTTTGCTAATGAGATGGATTTAAATTTTTTGTTTGTCTCTATGATCAAGCACCTGACTCCCCAATTTTGGTTCCAAACTCAAGCCAGGAGCCCCTCGAAGAAAGTGTGGCAGAGAAAGCTGAGTGCTTTTAGCAGGGCCAGCTGGACTCCACTTGCAGCCCCGCAGCAGCAATGCAGCCCTGGGACCTTCCCGCCCAGGATAGAGATGTGCATGTTAAACCATGGAACCCCAGGACTCTATATTATTTCCTTCAGGTGTGATGCCTGGTAGTCTCAAGTGTACATTCAAAAGGACAGGGTGTGTGTGTGTGTGTGTGTGTGTGTGTGTGTGTATGTGTGTGTGTGTAGTCAGCCATGGACTCTGTTGGTGACACTGGTTTGGCCTTCGGAGACTCAGATGACCCAGGTGAGAGGAGCAGGTGCGTAGGAGCAGGAATGATGGATGCATGGAGGCATCTAGGCTCTGAGCTTTGGCAGACCTGGGGGTGGCCGTAGAGGCCACTCTGATAATATGATAACTCTAGACCTTTTAGGAGGCAGGACACTGTAGGAGAAAGAGAATGGGTTGTTGATTATATAGACATGAATTAAAATCCTAGTGTTGGAAAACTGGGTGTGATGGCCTAGGCCTATAAACCCAGCAACTCAGGAGGCTGAGACAGGATGACTATGTGTTTGAGGCCAGCCTGGGCAACCTGTCTCAAAAAAAAAAAAAACCAAACAAACAGTTTTACCACTAATCTGCGACATATCCTTTGCCAAGTTACTGCCTAATCCTCAGTTTTCTCATCTACAAAATGGGACAAAACTACAAAAACTATTACTTATCTCCTGATATTGGTCTGAAGATAAAAACCCAGGTGCATAAAGTTTCCAGTAGAGTGCCTGGAACACAACAGGCCTTCTATAAATGCTATTCTTATTCTCTCCCCTTGTCTGAACGGAAGCAGCATGAAGGGGGACTGCTGCCCTTTCAGTCCTCTTACACCTTTAACCACGGAGATCAGCAAAGGGAAAGGGAAGTGCCACCTCGAGGCGGGGAGGGGGGCGCCCGCTCTCCCCAGTGGCAGGACGGGGTCGGCTGTTTTTCTTGACTCCTTCGCCAGTCAGTAGACCTTGGCCTAGAGTGAGTGAGAATTTATGGCATGGGAAGGACTTGTCACATCGTCCTCCATGTCCAGGCCAGGCCCAAGTATGGAACTGACATGAATTCTACCTGTAGATTTATAACCCCCTGAAATATTGGGTTGATTGTTTTGTAGTAATTAGAGCCGGTGCAAAAATATATAGACAGTTTAGAAATAGATGACAAAGGTGGGGGCAGGGGAGAGGAAGCAATTCATAATCAGTTACCAACAGTAGCTGATCTGCTCCTTTATTTTTATATTTTTAAAATTTTTTGTTTTTTCTTTGTTCTCTGATTTGCTCTTTTAATTGGTGAAATTTACTATACTTACGCACTAAGACAGAAGGACACTCATACTCTGACATCTTCTAGTGGTCATAATCAAAGATATAGAGTCTAATTAAATAAAACACTTGCTGAGAGTTCTGAAATTCATGAAATATGAGTCTGGCACCAAAGAAACAGGTTTGATCCTGATAGAGATCCTGACAGACCAGGCTTAAGCTGGATTCTGATGTAGTGGGAGTGCACCATTGAGGACAGGGCACTGCCAAGCCCCCCGAATCCTTTCTACCTTGCTCTGCTAGCTGCTTCCAATCTCCCCATAACTCCTTTTGGCCGAAGGGAGGAGTAGTACCCTGGAGGCCTCTGCTGGAAGGAACAGATGGGCTGGGAAGGGAAAAGAAGATGAGTTCCTTGTGGTAATTAGGAGGGGAGATCACGGCACCGGGTGTGTTGGCGCACACTTGTAATCCAGTACTTGGGAGGCTGAGACAGGAGGATTCGGTTTCACGGCCAGCCTCAGCTACTTAGTGAGGCCCTCTGCAACTTAGTGAGACCCTCTTTCAAAATAAAGAATAAAAATAGGGCTGAGGGTGTAGCTCGGAGGTAGACCGCCCCTGGGTTCAATTCCCAGTACTGCAAAAAAAAAAAAAAAAGTGGGGGGGGGATCATGGAAGGAGCTTTCCTTACAGAGAACTTGAAAACCTAGAGTCTAGCCCCAGGTGATCGCCTGTCCCTGGGCCAAGGGACCTAAGGCAGCTGGCATTAAGGGGCAACACAGAGGCAAGTGGAGAACAAAGACCATAGACTATTCTAAACTTGCACGAAACAGGGTTTAAATAAATACTTGCGCTACCCACACACATGGCAGTGCTGGAAGGAACGGACATGAGACAGGTTACCTGAGCTTTGTTGACAGGTTTTGGAGTAATAATTGGCTTTAGAAAGTCAGAGAACTATAGTAGATAAAATTCCAATATTAATTTTATGAGAATATTTTTCATAATTTTATATGAAAATAACCTCTTGTGACTGGAGTAATGAATCTATGATTCATTCTAAGGCTGCATGGAAAAGGTAACATTAGCTGGCTGGCTAGGCAGTAATATAAGGAAGTAAATTTCCTGCTGGGTGCAGAGGTACAGCCTGTAATCCCAGTACTTGGGAGGCTGAGACAGGAGGATCACGGGTTTGAGGCCAGCCTCAGCAACTTAGTGAGACCCTGTTTCAAAAAGGGGGTGGGGGCTGGGGTGTGGTTCAGAGGTAGAATGCCCCTGGGTTCAATCTCCAGTACCAGGAAAAATAAATTCACAATAGCCAAATTATGGAACCAGCCTAGGTATCTATCAACAGATGAATGGATTACAAAACTGTGGTACAGTGTGAGACTATAATGCACCAATAAAAGTATATTAAAAAACAACTGTGGTATATACACAAAATGAAATTTTACTCAGCTGTAAAGAAGAACAAAATTATGTCATTTACAGGAAAATGGATGGAACTCGAGAATACTATGCTAAGTGAGATTAGCCAGTCTCAGAAAGTGAATAGTTGTATTTTTCTCTTATAGGTGGAAGCCAGAGAGAAATTGGGTAACAAAAGGAACTTTGGATAAAGGAGGAGAGACTCCAGTGGAGTGATGGAGGAGGTTTGGGGGGGGGAGACTTGATGAATGCAACAGCTCAAATAATGCTATGTACATCTACAAAATATCAACACCAATCTCAATAACATGTATGGAGAAGGGGAGGGAGCGGGTGGGATCCGGAGGGAAACACATCAATTGCTGTGAGCATGTGTGTTCCTATCACTCTGAACCTCATGATGATGTATAATCATGCTGCACCAATACAGGTGCAAAAGAAAGATAATAAAGGTGCAAAAAAAAAAAATAAAAAGAGGACAAAGAAAACCACCTGCTAAGACAGACAAGGAATTCAGCAACAAAACTCTGTAGCTCACAGACCTGGGTGAAAAGGAGCGTCTCTGAGTTTCTGCTGTCCAGACTGAGCACAAAACGGATGGACTGGAACAGCTCTTGGATGCTGGACCGAAACTGCTCCTCTTCCATCCCACACGTGGCTCGTGAGTACAGGATCCGAGACTGCACGATGAACTTGAAGAGGTACTCCAAGGCCTGGGATGTGGGAGGAAAGTAATGAAGAGTGTTGAAGATACTCGGGAATGCACACAGGAAACTAAGGACAAAGTAACAGCAAATTCTATACTAAAACCAGAGAATGGATAGTCCTAACTATGGAGATAGGAACTTTACTTTTTAAAACTTTTTCTCAAAACTCCAAATTGTCACTAAGTAGCAGCTGTCTTCATACTGGGAGAATAATCAAATGATTTTTATAACTGTTTTATGAGGTTCTGGAATTAAGGAGCCCTAGGCTGTTATGGAAAGAGATGAATTTAAGAACATTCAGGATCAAAAGAAAATTAAGCTTCTCTGTATTTTTTTTTTCAGAGAAGGCTCCGAAGGCAAGGATAGAACTACTTTTGATTTTATTGCAAGAAGGTCCTTTAAGGAGTCTTCTGCAACTATGAGATAAAGCTAGGACCTGCCACAATGCCTGCCTTCTTATCAGAGGTTACAGAAGTGTAGAGAAAACTTGTCCCAGGTTGCATAGCAGCGGGTAGGCCTAAAACATCCGCTCTCATCCCCTTCCTACCAGGACATCTGCTTTAAACACCTCATGAGCAATAGAGAAGACAGAGGTCCCATAAAATGGTCTGGGAGCACAATGTGATTCTGAGAGACCCTGCAGCTGGGCCCATGCTTATGAGCAGAGATTGTCTTTTAAGAGAATAGATTCAAGACCCAAGACTGTGTTTTCTAATCCAAGAAATGTCATAGATTTCCCCCAAAAGGGAAAGGCAGACATATTGGATAAGGCAAGTGCAGTCCGGTTTCTTGAAATACATAAAAGGTAGACTTTTTTTTTTTTTAAGACAGGGTCTCAGTGAATTGCCCAGGCCTGGACTTGAACTTGTGATCCTCTTGTGTCAGCTTCCTGGGTAGCTGGGATTTCACCACCACACCCAGCAAGAGTAGTTTTTTTTTCTTTTCAGTACTGGGGGTCAAATCTAGGGTCTCATGTATGTGAGGCAAGTGTTTTACCACTGAGCAAAATCCCTAACCTGAAATATGTAAAAAGAAACAATTCCTAAGCCACCTTTCATGATATGTCCATCTGCCAGAAGGTTCTGCAAAGCAAAGCTTAATATTTTACGCCCCCACAAAATTCAGCTGGTCCTGGGGAATGCTAGCTTAGAAAACTGTGTCTTCCAGGCTTATATCTGAAGATTATGTAGAAGAGACCACAAATGCTAGAGTCTCTGTTCTAGTAGCCTTTTAATGCCTGGTTTATAGAGAACCTGAAAAGTCTGTTAGTATCTAAATCCAGATAGATAGTTGCAGGCCAGGCTCTGCTCTGCTCGAATGTGTCTATGCTGTGGCGACTCTTCAGATCGCACAGCAGAAAGTATGTAATACTGAGGCCCAGCTTCATTTATTAGCTTATGCCAGTTTGAAGTCACTAAAGTAGGAGGTATTTCATATCAGAATTAAAATAATGCATTTCCCAAACCAAATGATAGGTAGTAGGCCTATTCTTCCCTTTTAGGTATTTTGGTTTTAAATGATGAAGATGACTTGCTGGACTCAGCTGAGGACAAAGGAGGGACAGGGTCAATGTCCACTGATACTTGGGATTCCTTATAGGTAAAGGATAGTCTCCTTGGAGCAGTTTATAGAAGTCAGGTGTTTTCTTCATTTATGTCACATAGACAAACAAAAGTATTCTTGGACCTAGAGAGATTCAACAAAAACGTGTCACGCTCAGGAGCAGAATGCGAGCCCGATGAGCATCTTACTGTCATATGTCCAAGCCCAGGAGAGGGTAAAAAGAATTAGTAATTATATGGAACACTGGGAATAAAGCTTGATTTTTTTTAAAAAAATCTTAGGATACCTGAGAGGTAGGAAAATTATGTACTACATATTCCTCTATTTTTAAGAAAGAAAATGTTTTCCTTATCGCCATTGCCAGTCCCCCTCCCCCTTCCCCCCAGGCCAGTTTGAAAGAACTGCAAGAGATGTATGGGAGAACTTGAAGTGCCCACCAGGCTCAGAGGGCAGACCCAGACAGCAAAGATGCTCACACCTTACAGGCACGGGGGCTTAGTCTCGCCTCTAGGTTCCAAAATATAAAACACCTCGCAGAGGAGCACAGGGCTGGTGCCAAAGAAGGCTGTGTGTAAACATGGATGAGGATATGGAAAACAAGCCCACCTCCAGTCATCCATCACCACCTGACCCCCTCTCCTCCTGAGTGTTAGGGTCAGCACCAGCGTGGGCAGGACCAGGCGATAGGCGGAACCTGTGGAATTTGTTCACAGTTCAGGGACACTCCCAACCCCTGCGGAGATGATGGAGCATTTGACTATGGCTGAAGCAGCCACCCTGTCCTTTTCTGCTAAAGTTAATACACCTGAAAGGAAAGATACCCTAAAAGTTATTACAACTGTTCTATCACCAAGAGGCTGCATTATGGTCTTTCCTGCCTCCTAATGGCTCCCTGCTAAGAAACTGACACAGCTCAGCAGTGAAAGCGTGCTGTCTTTGTGGAACCTGTCGAGAGCCAGCCTCAGACCCACAGGGACACTCTGCCGGTCACTCACATGTGAACAAATAATATCAACAAGAAAATAAAGGACTCTACGCTCATAATCTTCATCAGAACATTTTAAAAGTGAAAGGAAAATGTTATTATGAGCAGCAAGATATATTGAATCAAGAGTAATAAAGATGCTCTCACAAGTCCAGGCATAGTGGCGCACACCTGTAATCCCAGTAGTTGGGAGGCTGAGCCAGGAGGATCACAGGTTCGAGGCTAGCCTGTGGTGGGTTCAATCCCCAGTGCCAATAAATAAATAAATAAATAAATAAATAAATAAATGGGCTGGGGGTGTAGCTCAGAGGTAGAATATCACTGGATGGTTCAATCCCCTGTACATACATACATGTAAGCGCGTGCATGTGCACACACGCACGTGCACACACACACACACACACACACAATCTTCTCAACATATTCACATATAGCACATCCATTCAGCTCTTTTTTTTAACTTAAAATAGTTCCAAAAAATACTGTTTAGTAACCACTTAAGAAGAGAAAATACTTGGAAGATCTTCATTCTAATCGTTGTTACTGCCAACATTAGCTTAGAAGGAATTAACAGTGCTGTAGTCAGAGGAGGGGAGGACGGATACTCTTGGTAAGAGTCAGGCAGGGAGGAGGCCAGAGGTCATGTGCACATCATCCTCCCTTCCTCATTTAAAACTATCAAGAATAAAGGTCTTTGGGGGCACGATGGAGGTAGGGAGAGGGGAATTAGGTGGATTAAGACAGTCATTCCTGAAAGCAGGCTGGTGCACTGGGCTCTGCACACTCGTCTTGCACACACCACCATCGAGACGATTCACAGTAACTGCAGGGCGGCCCCTGTTGGTATGGCAAGCTCAGCCCATTACCCGCATGGCTTCCTGGATGTGGTCCTGCCGGATCAGTTCTGCCGAGCAATCCATATACCACTTCAAACAGCGGATGAGCTCCCTAGGAAAGAGTAAAGTTACAGAAACCCCATTTTAATCCAAAGGCAACGCAGACTACAATGTTTAATTAGTCAAATAGGTAACGTAGCACTGAATTAGTAAAACAGGAAATAACACTCTGCTGATGAGCTGGGATGAAGCAATGGACCTACTACAGCTATGGGACTTCCAGATCACTTGAGACACATATTCCTTGTCCCTAAGGAGTTACTACTTTTTTTTCTTGTGGTACTGAGGAATAAGCCAGGGATGCTTTACCACTGAGCTACATCTCCAGCTCTTTTTATTTTGAAGCAGGGTCTTACTAAGTTGCAGAGGCTGGCCTCAAACTTGTGATCCTCCTATCTCAGCCTCCCAAATTGCTAGGATTACAAGTGCGTGCCACCATGTCCAACTTCCTGAGTTGCCACATTTTTTTTGTTGTTGTACTAGGGATTGAACCCAGGGGTGCTCTACCACTGAGCTACACCCCCGTCCTTTTATTTTTTAGTTTAAGATAGGGTCTTGCTATGTTGCTTGAGATTGGCCTTGAACTTGTGATTTTTCCTGTCTCAAACTCCCAAGTACTGGGATTCTGGGTGTGCTCCAGTGTACCCGGCTATGAGTTGCCACATTTTAATCAGCAATCACAATCACTCTTTCTACACTTCTTTTCCCAAATACTTGGGCTGGATGTATATTTAATTCTGTCTTAAATTGTTTTGTCTCCAGAACATGCAACACTGACTGGTGAACAGCAGACTCTGAATGAAAGTGCACTGCCCTATGCGCCACCCCATCCCGCCCGCCTCACTTCCTGAGGACTAAGTCACCTCAGAGGAAGGGGGTTAGTGGGTCAGAAAGTCTCCCCATTTGTATGGCAAGGGACCAAAGAGGTCAAGGGTACAGGCTGTGGTCGCCTCTGGGGCCTATCAGTATCTGGCCTTGCATCCTTGGGCAAGTTACTTAATACCTCTATGTCTCATTCTTTTAATTTAAAATATGAAGGAAATAATAGTACATCTCAAACTTATTGTGAATTCTATTAGAATGACACATAAAGCACTTGTCACTTCTCTCCAAAGTGACATCAAAGTACCAGAGTTCCAGTGAGTTTACAGTCTTGCCACAGCTGGGTTTTATTTATGTTTTTTAAAATTGTGTTAATTTTACAGGTGTGGTGGTGCATGCCCATAATCCTAGTACTTAGGAGGCTGAGATAGGAGGATCGTAGGGTTGAAGCTAGCTTTAGCAACTTAGAGAGACCCTGTTTCAAAAAAAAATAAAATAGAGTTGGGGGTATAGCTCAGACGTAGAATGCCCCTGGGTTTAATCCCCAGTATCACACACATATACACAAAATTGTGCTAATTTCATGGAAGAAAATGGTTATTTCTTTTTGCTTTAATAGTCTTAGATAACTTGTATTTCTCATATTTGTTTACCAGTTAGATCTCTTTTAGGGACTAGCTTTTTATTTTATTTGACTTTTATTTGTTGGGATCATATTTAGCTATTCCCATATTTCTCATGGAAAAAGCAAGACTTAATTTTTAACAAGAAGAAAAGGTATGGCAACTATGTCATAAAACATAGTTCAAAATGCCAGCGGAAATTCCATAGCTGACATCACACTCAGTGGTGAAAGATGGAAACTCTTCCTCTAAGGTCAAGAACAAATCAAGGATACTTGCTTTTGCTACTTTTTTTGAACATGTACTGAAAGTTCTACTCAGAGCAATTAGGCAAGAAAAATAGAAGGCATCCAAACTGGAAAGGGAAGAAGCAAAATTATCCGTTTTCAGATTATATGATTTTATATGTATGAAGCCCTAAAGATTCCACAACAAAACTATTAGAACCAATATGTGAATTCAAGCAAAGATGCAGAGCACAAAATCAACAGGAAACATCAGTCACATTTCTATATACTAACAATAAAAAATCTGAAAATGAAATTAGGAAAACAATTCTATTTATAATAGTATCTGAAAGAATAAAACACTTGGGAATAAACTTAACTAAAGAGGTAAAAGACTTATACACTGAAAACTACGTGATGTTGCTGAAAGAAATTTAAAAAGACACCAATAAGAAGACATCCATGTTCATGGATTGGAAGGCTTAATATTGTTAAGAAGTCAACATTACCCAACATTAACCATTACTATACAGAGTCAATGTAATCCCTATCAAAATGCCAAAAGTATTTTTTGCAGAAATAGGAAGATCCACACTAAGATATATATAAAATCTCAAGAGACCGAGGATAGCCAAAACAATCTTGAAAAAAAAAAAAGCACAAAGTTGAAGGTCTCATAACTCCTGTCTTCAAAACTTACTACAAAGCTATGGCAATTAAAACTGTGGCACTGATATAAAGACAGATAGCTATAACAATGCAATAGAACAGCGCAGAAACAAACCTTCCCATATATGGCCAAATGACTTCCAACAATGATGCCAAGACCATTCAATGAGGAAAAGACAGACTTCAACAAATAGTACTGGGGAAACTGGAACTCACATACAAAAAGAATAAAG
Source organism: Glis glis (assembly GCA_004027185.1). NCBI lineage: Eukaryota > Metazoa > Chordata > Mammalia > Rodentia > Gliridae > Glis > Glis glis. Next base: position 25,380 of record PVJS01004394.1, read on the forward strand.
TTGGAAACTTTCCTTATAAAATAAATAAAAATTAACTCCAAAAGTATCAAAGATCTAAAAGGAAGAGCTAAAATTTTTAAAACTCCTAAAAGAAAACAGGGAAAGAAAGCTTCATGAGATTGTATCTGGCAATCATTTTTTAGATATGATACCAAAAGCACAAGCAACAAAGGAAAAAACCATAAGCTGGACTACATCAAAATTAAATACATATGCATCAAAGGACTCAATCAACATAGTGAAAAGGACTAAGGACTAGGAAAAAATATTTGCAAATTATATAACTGACATGGGGTTAATATCTAGAATATATAAAGAAGTTTTACAACTCAATGACAACAACAAAAAAAAACAGCCTTATTAAAAAAAATACACAAAGGCTGGGCATGGTGGTACAAGCCTGTAATTCCAGTACTTGGAAGGCTGAGCAGGAAAATGGCCAGACTCAGCAACTTAGCAAGATCCTGTTTCAAAATGAAAAATAAAATAGTATTGGAGGTGTAGCTTGGAGGCAGAATGTCCCTGAGTTCAATACCTAGTACCAAAACAAATAAGTAAATGGACAAAGGACTTGAATATATATTTCTCCAAAGAAGATATAACAAATGGCCAATAAGCAAATAAAAAGATGTTTAACATCACTAATAATTAGAGTTATGGAGATCAAAATTATAAAAAGATACCACTTCACATCCATTAAGAAGACTACTATTAAAATGTCAGAAAATAAAAAGTAAATATTGGTGAAATGTGGAAAAACTAGAACCCTGTCTACTGTTAGAAATGTAAAATGGTGCAGCTTCTTTGGAAAACAATATGACCATAGAACTGCCATATGATTCGGCATTCCACTTCTGGGTGTGTATCCAAAGGAAGTGAAAGTGGGGTCTTAAAGATATATTTGTACACTTATCTCATAGAAGCATTGTTCATAAATGCTAAAAGGTGACACAACCTAACTATCAAGAGATGAATAAAGAAAATGTACACACACACACACACACACACACACACACACACACACAGAGAAACATTATTTAGCCTTAAAAACGAAGGAAATTCTGACATATACTACAGCATAGGTGAACCTGGAAGATGTTATGCTAAGTGAAACGAGTTACTCACAAAGAGACCAACTGATTCTTCTTACATGAGGTACCTAGAATAGTCAAAATCCAGACAGACATAAAATAGAACGGGGGTTTCCAGGGTCTGAGAGAAGGAGGGAATGGGGAACTTGTTTAACTGTTAGAGAGTTTCAGCTCTGTAATTTGAAGAATGTTCTGGAGATGGATGGAGCTCTGGAGAGGGCCGCATGATATGAATGAATGTACTTAATGCCACTGAACCATAAACTCAGAGAATGGGTAAGACAGTAGATGGTAAATTTTATGTTATGTGTATTTTACCACAATAAAAAAAAAGCAAAGTTAAAAAGTCAACTGACTGAATGGTGTTTGCTGCTGAAATTTTAAAAGCCTGTCTTTCTGCTCACACACAAGTCCAAACACAACTTACTTGTAGGCCAGGGCCCCGGCAAAGTGCTTCTGGATGTATGTGTCCATCACGGGTCGGAAGTGGAAATACTTGATGTCTCGAAGCAGGTTGATGATGAACACCTGGGAGAGATGGAGGACAGGCCACCAGCGTCCACTGGAGGCCTCAGACCTATCCCTCGCAGGAAACAGACTCTTGCTTCTTCAATGAATGGCAAGCTGTTTTCTCTAGTATTCCCATGGACAGTGAATATAAGATTTCCATTGTGTGTCTGTATTTCTGTCTTGTTTTTTTTTTCTTTCTTCCCTCCCCAAGCCTCCCAACCAGACCCAGAGCTCATCAGTGTGTGCCTGTGTTACTCTGAGCTTCCTCTTCACAATAAGGCTGAGTGCTCCAATATGGATGAGGGACAGGGAAAACAGTATCTGTGTAGGTGGCATAAACAGTAAGGTGTCCCCTAAAACTTGAAAAGTGAGGAGAAAAAGAGATTGTTCTATGAACCAAATAAGGCTATGGCAAGCTGTCCCCTTCAGAAATGGGGCTGGTGGCCAGGGAAATAAGGAAGAGGAAAAGCCAGAGGGGCAGACTGTGCAAGTGCCATTCCAACTCTTGCCTGGGTGCCCTATCAGGTAGCCTGGAGTATCGGGTTCTCCTAGAATATACAGCCCTCCCATGGAGGGCGTTGAGTGCGTATGGCCCTCAACATTCAAATCACTGCCCATCCTTACTAAAGCAACCTGCTGGTACTCTGGTTTTGAAAACAGCTGCACAGAAGGAGAGAGCCTCCAGAGGCCTCTGGAACTTCCCAGGTTCCTAGAGGCTAGCATGAGTGAGCCTCTACTTTTCCTGGTGGTTATACTCTACTTTGTTAGTGGAAAAAACAGGCCCCCTGTTTTCTTCTATTAGTCTCTGGGCCTCTTGCTGGTATAGGGCACTATTACAGGAGACAGGCAATCCTATGATGATAGTGGAGAGATTGAGGATGCAGAACCATAAACCCTAGGTCTGGACCTGACCGAGTGAACTTCCAAACTTGTCCTTGGAGAGATCTGCATGGTAGGCTGCTTGGTAGATCCTCCCTGGGTGACATCTGCACCTTGGGCTGACTCACTCTAATAAGTTAGCTATTTTTTTGAAATATGTGACAGTAATAACTAATAAAAATGAAAAGTCAGGAAGTGACTTACCAGAGATTGAAAAACCAACAGGCCATATTTCTCTGTATTATCATCCAAAATCACAAAGAGTGTATCTAAGATGTCCTGAAGAAACTGAAACATGAAAAGCACAGGGGCCAGGTCTGAGGACCTCGCACGCATGTTCATACTCCCATATGCCAGTGCATTTAGCTTCCAATAAACAAAGTGAAAGATCTAGAACCTTAAAGCATTGCTTAAAAGTCATACAGTACCCTGCCTCCACTTAGCTAAGGGGTAACTAGGTGGGTTTGGGTGTTTGCCTACAGCCCAAGGATCCTGAGAGAGACCTAGCAGACTCTTCATGTTGGGTAAGTCTTAAAGTTCTAAGGAAAAAGCATAAAATAGTGAGATACCCAGGCAGAATAGCAATTTTGAAATAAAAAGATTCAGTGATTCTGATGCCAGATTTATCTTGAGCAAGAAGAGCTCACTTTGCTGGGACCCACAGAGTGCAGCAGTTCCATGCTCGCTACTATAGCCCAATTCTATGGAGTACATTTGGATGAGGCTGTAGCAAGTGAGGCGCTACCCACAGAAATTAGTTTTTGGTCTGGAAAAGAGCATTCCAGGAGAAGGGAGAATGCAGCCAATGAAGGCTGTTGATGTGGGTATAAAAGTAGGCCGCATTCTTCATTGCTGTTGCTTGTTGAGCATGTGATTTTTTTTTTTTTAGTTGCAAAAACAATGGGAGAAAATAATAACTACTGATGGACGCTCAAAGCGTAAGAATCAAACCTAACATCTTGCCAGTCAGATCCCGCAAGTTCAAGCCCCAGTAACTAACTCTCTCCTCTCCCTCCCTCTCTCTCTCTCTGTCTCTCTCTCTCTCTCTCTCTCTCTCTCTCTCTCTCTCTCTCACACACACACACACACACACACACTACCGAAACAAAACAAGACAAGAAAAACCTTCAAAATATATATTTCTATTCATCCTTTATGTATCTGGAGAAAGGGTCGTAAAGGCTTACTGGCAGAAATCATGGGATGAAAGGTCTTCGGCTCAGATTCCTCTTCGGTAGTATGTTTAGATTGCGTGAAAGACATACCTTAACAATTTCTTCCCCACTGACATGCCGCAGCCGCCCTAGGATGTCCATGATCCGGTCTGGGAAGGCCTTCCATTTCAGCAGCGCAAGGAGGTCCACTAGACAAGAAGCCCCAAAGATGGTGAACCCCAGCCCGCCCAAGGTCGAGCAAGACCCAGACTCCCCCAGACACGGACAGGTAGCATTTACAGGAACAGAACTGGCCATGAGCATTATGACACTTTAATGCTGAGACACAGTCCAGAGATTCACGTGTGCAGCCTGGATGTGCACTCTGGAGCTACTACAACCATGGAAAACCTCATCGACAGCTGTTGCTGAGTGAGTCCATCAACTTCAAATGAAAAGAAGCCCCTTACTCTAGCATGAAGAAGTAGTAATTTCTGTTTCCCTTAACATGCTCTAGCAATGTGGAACCAACAACAGAGGACAGTGGAGGGCACCACCCTGCAGGCACCATTACCTACCATTCTGAGTGAGTTTGGTAGAAGAGAGTTGTGTGGAAATGAAGAAAGACTCTTTGGTGCTGCGCTGGAAGATGAGGCTGGAGGGGATATTAGGGCAGCCGTTGTAGTCTTCTTTGCAGCAGGGCAGGCCCAGGTACAGAGCATGGTTGTTAAATGTGCTATTTTCGTCGCACTACAGGCAAAAGTAGAGACAGAGAATGTTCCCCGAGCCATACCGTGTGCAAAAACCAAGTCCCAGGGAATTTCTGAGTTGATGCTTGCACTCATCTTTCTAAGGCTGGATCTTCAGAAACTTTCCAGAACAGCTCCTATGCCCTTTAAATAGAACATGGTAGGGTACATGGCCTCCACCAGGTGTGTAAACAACCTTGGGTGGCAACTAGGCTGTGACAGCTGACAGTACCATGATCCCAAATAGCAGGTCTCAGAGCAGAGTAGAGGAGTTGGTAATGGATTTCCGTCCAATGAAGTAGGAGGGAAACAAAGGGCCTGTTGGCATTAGTTGAAGGAGGAAGGGCAGGGCACTCAGAAGACAAAGGCTGCCCACGGCTGTTCCGATGTCACCCACCAGTGCACTACCCCGAATCCTCTGACCTGCCCCATACAAACCACCCAACTGAGAGTGAGTGGCCATGGGGGTGAGGGGTGGGGACAAAAGACTGCCAGGCCCCATACCTTGTACACATACAGCTCATGAATGTCATCGGAGAGCGTGGTGCCGTCGTCCCGCATCAGGGGCGAGAACGCGAAGCCGAAGAGCTTCTTCTCTCCTTTGTCCTTGGCTGTAACCAGAGCCAAGTGTTAGTTATGTTTGCCCTGCACTTTGCTTTTTAATAGAAATCCCCCCGGTGCTTGTCACCCACACTCTTTGGTTCCTTACTTCTTTTATTGACTAGGTAGCAACCTGAATACAGGAATGATTAAGAATGAGTTTCCATTGATCCCCAAGGTATACAGACTACTGAGATTCAAACAGAAACTAAATTGTTGCTCTTGATGAACTAGGGGTTCTTTAAGAAGCAGTTTAATAGGTACGAAGGAAACATCCAAAGGAGAATGACACTGGATACTTCAGAAACTAGGAGGGGCCAATACCGGATCCCATGGTATTGGAATCACTGCTTTTATGGTCCAAAGAATAGCCTCTGATGACATCCAATCTCCAAGCATCTGTTCTCAACCCTTCACTTTCTTGCCTCAGTGCTAAGACTCCTCTTAATTCCATTCTAGAGAGGAGTTGTATTCGTCTCCTCAAGGGAACTTGGAGGGAAGTTCCACTCACTGGAGCAATGTCGGAACTCGAAGCGCAGGTGGGAGCCCCGGAATCTGTCGATGGGGATAGGCAATTTGATAATTTCTCCCCACCGAGGACTGTTACTGTGGTAGAGGACGAACGAGTGATAGGAACTCCTATTCGGCTCTCCTGAACCCAGGCTGATGCAATCCTAGAAGAGAGAAGCAAAAGAAGGCGACACCTTCATGGAGGGAGCGCCCGGGTTTCTCTGTGTCCCCAGGACACTTTACTTTCTACGGTGTAAAGGTCCTATGTACGCGGCAGGCTAAATCTATGAGGCAAGATGCCTCTGACTTGACTTCAATCCTTTTGGAAGCAACTGTGTGGACAGCACAAGTGCTCAGCAGTCACAACGCTCCTTGTTTTCCCCAGGGCAGAAGTAACACACTCACTGCCTGACGCACTGGAGGAGGGAGCCAAGTGGCATGTGTGACTCACTAAGCAGACTCTTCACTCTCACTGAAAGGGAAATAATAAGCTCCAAGAGGGAAGTCCACTGTACATAGAGCATTTTACTGCATCAGGAAGAAATACTAACTTACAAGTGGAGAGAGCCTGTTTCCTAATTTTCCTCAGCTCAGTGCTGAAACGGCATTTCTAGGTCACTCTGCCGACTCTCCTTGGATGTAAACGAGGTAGGCCCACTTTAACTTGACCCCAGCTCCTAAATGTTGTCACAAAGACGCAGTGTGAGGCCTGCCCGCGCCTCTGCCCTGGAGGACAGGAAGCACTGAGTGACACATTGGGAGCAGCTCCCTGTCCACACAGGAGTGGCACGACTGGCTGCCAGCTCTGCCACCTTGGGCACTTTCCCTGCAAACCTAATGCACATGCCGAAGTCCTTCAGTTGAGATTTTAACATGATACACCATCACTATTTCTATCACCATTTCAGCATTCTCCTCGATTTCTGTCTTGCTTTGGGAGATATTTTAAGTACTTTAGCCTTGTTCCTCTGTAAAATGATCCCTCCTGTTCTGCGACCTCACGAGGCTATTGCCGCTACTCTGAAATGACACACGTAAAAGGCTGATTTGCCTCCTGCGATGAGCACTGCAGGCCCCTCGTTACCGTCAGGTACCTCACGTGGCTTGACAAGGGGACACCGACACACTGACGACATGAAAGCAGTGCAGCGGGCCCCCATTGTCAGTGAAGAGCGACAGAGGATCCTTGCACTACACTGGCTAGGAAGCGCGCTCTGGGGCCGAGTCTGCTGTTTTTTTTGTTCCATAACTTGTATCAGCAAGTGAGTGAGTCCCACCCATGGCCAAAGTGCTAATATAATTTTCTGTGTTAGCTAAAGGAACAAAAAGGCAAAGTGGGACTTAATAACAGTTACCAAAAGTAGGCAGCTCTATGGTAGGCAGCATGGCAGAAGAGGTAACATGTGGGACAGAGCTCGAGGGAATAAGTGTAAATTGGAGCAAGAGGGATTCAGGTCAGACATGAGGAAGAATTTCTGCAAAGGCTTTCTGACACCAGAAGTCATTAGCAAAACACACTGTGGAGTTTCCTTGAAGAAAGGAAAAGGCAGGCTGGGCGTGTTGGCGCACGCTTGTAATCCCAGTACTTGGGAGACTGAGACAGGAGACTGGCTGGTTCTCAGCCAGCCTCAGCTACTTAGTGAGGTCCTCCGCAACTTAGCAAGACCCTGTTTCAAAATAAAGAATAAAAAATAGGGCTGGGGGTATAGCTCGGAGGTAGAACACCCCTGAGTTCAATCCCCAGTACTTAAAAAAAAAAACACCGAAAACAAAAAACAACCAACCAACCAAGACAACAACCAAGAAAGGAAAAGGTAGAAACGGATGCATATGGGACGATTTGAGTTCAGTCCTGCCTGTAAGGAACAGGCCTCTGGACAAAGTCCACAGAAGCACTAGCATTATTACCCGAGCCTCTATTCTGGATGACTGACGGCAAGTCTTACCTTCAAGATTTCTCCATCTGCGTAAAGCACATACATGGTCACTTCAATATTCTTTTGTACGCTCTTTCCTCCTCGCTCAAAATCCCCCTTCTCCAGGGTTAGGTACAGGTCATTGCGGATATCACCTGTGGGGAAAGAAATGCCACGTTCTCTTGATGACAGAAGCCACACTGCCCATCTGCACGGAGGACCGGGCGAGTGTTTGGGTCCTCGGGGACTTGGGTGGGTGCTCAGGACATTCCAAGCTTGGTTAATAAGGATGGACATTCTACCAGTATCAGTGCAGCACTCAGGAAGGTTAGTCGTGTGTTCTCTAGGTCTGAATCCCAGTTTATCCAGGGTAGAGAAACGTCTCGTAGATTGTAGGTGCTCAGTGCTCGGTCCCTCTCCCCTCCAGGAGAATGGCTATCATCTAAGCCCCCCAAAAGGGATGGTTTTAGAATCAGCAGGAAGAGCACTTCTTTTAATTATGTCTGTCTTATTTACTGACGCCTTCTCTTTTCTCTAAAAAAGTAAAAAGTTTATTCGTTCATAGGTGTTCGTTTTCTTTTGGTGCTGGGGATTGAACCCAGAGGTGCCCTACCTCTGAGTTACAACCCCAGTCCTTTTTATTTTTTATTTTGAAACAGGGTCTTCTTAGGTTGCTGAGATGGGCCTCAAACCTGCAATCCTCCTGTCTCAGCTCTCAAGTGCTGGGATTATGGGCATGTGCCACCATGCTTGGCTGGTTTTCTTTTTAAAACCCCAGACTTTCTGAGTTTGACTAGAGGATACACCATCCCTTCCTTCTGGGGGCTTTGATGCAAAACCCATTACCCCTGGAGTGCCAGGCTGGGACCACCGGACCACCTGTCAGCTCTTGGTTCTGTCTGTGAATGCTCTGGGAGCAGGTCGCTGTCTAGAAGCGCCAGCGCAAAGGCAGCGGGCAGCAGGCGGCTGTGCCCGTGCTGCTTTCCGGTGCTCTGACTCCACTTCATCTCCTCGGCTCTGCTACTCAAGCCCGGGCAGAAAAGCTCAGGCTGTTAGGTCCCAAACGACTCAAGTCACATCCGCCTCCTTAAGGGTATGAATGGAAAGGAGAGAGGGCTGCCTGTTCAAGTATAAGCAAAGCTTATTTAGGCTGCTCTAAGTTCCTAAGTTTGCAACATGACCAGTTTTATTAATATATTCTAAAGAAAGGCTTTTAAATTTAAAAAAATTACTAAAGGCTGTGGAAAAAGAATATTCAAAGGAAGGAAATGGCAAAAGAAAACAGGTAAGACCAAAGTGAAGATGTGTTAGCAGCCTACAGAAACCAACTGGGAGGAGAAGGAACAATTAACTTGCAGAGCAAGCCAATTCAGAAGCCAGGTATTCTTTCTACTTCAGTTCTTAGAAAAACAGGTACATTGAAATACGTTCATCGCAACGACAGAACCAGGGTTTGGTTCTGGTCAGCGAGTGAGCTTTCTGGTTGTTCAGAGATGCGCCAATGCCTTCCTTCCGTACCAACGGTCTCTACTTGTGGAAGCATCCGGGTGTTCCTCATGCATGAAACGGGACAGGACAGGACTGGCACACATGCAAGGCTTTCTTTCGGGGTCTCCATGACTAGTCCTCCCATTCTTCAGGCCACCTCCCTATTCTAGGAGTGCAATCTTGTGATCACAGTTATTTGGATGCGTAATCAAGGTTTTCAAAATACTTTGGCCCAAGAGAAGAGTGATTAATTATTCCCTGGGAGCCCTGAGAGCTTTCTCTATTGTGTGAAAGCCATTCTGTTTCCCAAACAAGCATCCCCGAGGCTGCCACAGGGAAGGGGAGGATCTAGAAACCACGGGCAAATGCAGCTGTTGCCTGGTGGGACGGCCCGGAGCGGGAGCATCCTTGTTTCTGTTCAGACTTTGCTCCTGGGCCAGGGAGTCTCTGCTTTGAGGTCTGATGAGTTTGAAATCTTAATCTGCTTCCTTTGGACATCCCTGCTTGGGACCTCTTAGCCTACCATTATAGCACTCAGGTGTGCAGGTGGGGTGGAGAAGGCAGGTAGAAAGAGCAAGGAAACTCGAATTCATCGGTTAGTTACTGTTAGGGCATATTCTTTGTTTTCATAACCTTTTTAAAAAGTAAAAAAATTGTTTTAGCTGGCAAGCAGTACACAAACAGGCTGCTGGCTAGATTTGGCCCAGGCTATAGTTTGCTGATACTTGGCTTGGAATGTTTATTATGAAGAACAGCTATGTTTTAACTGCAGCTATGCATAAAAAAATCCAGATTTCTGTGAGCCCACACAAATATCTGCTGGGAAGGACCAAAGGAATGAATGTGAGGCTCCGTTAGCATGATGGGGCTGGCCCGCAGCACTGGGGCTTTTACAGAGTGAAGGATCTGAGGAAACAGTGCTGTGCGGCCAGCTCAGCTGGGGAGTACCGTGATGGAGCTGCCTCGCGCCACAGCACCTGGCAGCAACAGTTCTCATCTTCCAAAGACACGTATCCTAGTGTGACTCTGGGGAAACAGGTCTCTTCTGAGCGCAGTCTTAGCGGTCTGAGAATCTCTAGGGTTTAGCTCAAGCACCACTGCATTGTGCTCGCGGGAGAAGCACTTGCCAGATACTCCAGCTTCTTGAAGTTGGCGGCCATATGCTTCCATGGCTCCAGCCTATGTGGAATTCCACTGCATAGAACTGCTCCACGAGGGCCTACACGTTTGGGCACTGTCTCGTTTGGATTCTTTATTATACTCATGTCTCTTCTGTATAAATTACGCCACATTTCAGGAGGCTTTGGGCTCTAGTAACATAGATTGAATACTACTTTATTAATGTTTCATCTGCTTCTAGAGAGGACTGGGGGTGATTCTGTGGCCGTGCTTTCTTCCTTTGAGCACATGGAAAACTAGAAGTGACCTTCTCGCAGTGGACAGAGAGCTTACTTGGGGTGGTACCAACTCTGCCTCTTGGACAGGAGGAAGTCTCCTAGCAGCATTCATGGAGAAATGGAGATATTGGTTACGGTTGGACATGGAGTTTCTGGCATGTGAGATTGATATTTTGTTTTGTAGTTATTTTCTTGAGGGGGGGAGACCCTTGGGACGACTTGAGTACCCAGAAAAGATGGGCTCTTTATTTCTCTTACCATACCTTTTGTGTCACACTTTTGGTTTCTGTCACTACAAAGTTATTGATGCCCTCTGCTCTAATAGGATGACAAGTAAGGGGATAGGGTCAAGAATGTGATGACCTTCCAAGCTCTTGTGGGGCCAGAAATGACCATTCCTAAGCTGTCCCTTCATGACAATGCCAAAGCTTCATCTGACTCAGACCCACCACAGTCCCTTGAACCTATCTGTGGCAAATCATTTCTTCACTCCCCTTGAGGGGAACTTTCTCTAAAAAGTCACGTCTCTGCATGTTTGCCCTTCTTATGAGGCAGGGCTGAAAAAGATAAACTTTCAGCCTTTCTGATCCTGTGTGGCTTGGGGTAAGCACTACTCATGATCTTTTCAATTGCAGTAACTCATCTGTCTCACATAAAAGTCCCTTCCTAAACCTACATACCTCATATTTGTTAAGGGTTTCTAAACATTCCAGTATGTCCTCAGATCTTAATGGATATCCAAAGTAATACGTAGTGTTCTAGAATGGGCTGGTTGTCTCTCTCTCTCTCTCTCTCTCTCTCTCTCTCTCTCTGTGGTACTGGGGATGAAATTCAGGGGCGTTCTACCTCAGAGCTATGCCCCAGCACTTTTTTTTAAAATTTTGAAACAGGGTGTCAGTAAGTTGCTGAGGCTGGCCTAGAACCTGCAATCCTCCTGTCTCAGCCTCCCAAATACTGGGATTACAGGCATGTGCCAACACACCTGGCTGGTAGCTTTTCTTTTTATGTCTTTTCAGTTACCCGGGAAGGTGAGGCTGATGAAGTATTAATAATGTACGTGACACCCCACCCCAGTATCGCAACATTCCATGGAACAAAGGAGGATGGGGACAAAGCAGGCAACAGGCAGACAGGACACACACAAGCAGGAACTTACACCCAACTATCTTCGTCTCTGCATCAGAAAGAAAAGGGAATGAGGGGGCAGCACAGAGAGAAACAAGAACAATTAAGACAAACAGAAAAAGAGAAAGAAACATCACTTGCAAGCTGGTGATGAAGCATGCATTTTTTTTTAAAATCAGGGGACAAAGAAAATGATAGGATATATTTTTGAGCACAGGGCAAGAGTCAGGGGTCCTTTGGAGGGATGCCATGTCTGCATAGCTGTCTACTAGTGGGCCAGTGCTGGGCAACCCAGGGAGAAGCAGTGCTTGCCTCAGATCTGACTTGGGGAGGGCAAACTATACCTAAAGCAGACCACTTCCCAGGGCAAGGTTCTCCAAGGGGCTCTCAAACCAGTAGCATTGCCATCACTTGGAACTTGAGAGAAATGCAAATTGCTGGGCCCCATCCCAACCCTACTCAATCAGAAACTCGTGGGGTGGGCCCTGCAATCTGTGTTTTTCCAAGCCTTTCGGGTAATTCCAATGCACACCAAAGTTAGAGAACTACTGCTTTGGAGAAAAGCTTAGACTTTTAGTTAGAACAATGTACTAAATCACAGGTGGACTTCTTATGGTAAGACACAGACCATTTAATATGAACTTGGCCTGCATCACCCACAGTCAGGAATAATCACAGAAACTCAAGGCTTAGAAAACAGGTTAAAATGTTGTACATCCTACAGAGCCAAGACAGAGCTCTGCATTTCCACTGACCCCAGGGCACGGGGTGTTCCAGGAAAGACAGCAGGGATGCCGAAGGTGCCGGCCTGTCTCTGCTGGCTCTGACGTGGTCTGGAGAACGGTACAGCCTCTTTTTGAACAAGAGGTTTTAACTCATTCCTCTCAGGTTTCGATCTTGTGGCGGACAGTGTTCTCCAGAGTTTCACTGGGGCTAATTCTGACACGTGTGCCACAGGGAATGCTGCTGGCTTCTACTGTTCCCCTGGGACATCTGTCCTGCTCCAGTCTTTCCTGCTCACCATCTTTGAAAAAACATCTAGGAAAGGACTAAAAGTGTGTGATAGAGTTATTAGCTTCAGGACTGAACTGAAATGGGTCTGGAGAGAAGGAGAAAATACTCAGAAATATTGCAATCAACCAACAAAGGTGATATACGTGGCTTACGTTCCCGTATCTATTTGCTTTTTAGGATCTAAGATGGCATTTTCTGGGTTGGCATGACTTTCTCCAGGGCCTCTAGGGCGATGGCTACCAGATGCTGCAACACCACTGCTCTCTCTCACTCATGACTGTGGGTCGTAGGACCTCCCTGTTGGACAGGGAGGACAGGGAGGACATCTGCTCACAACACCGTGTAGTGTGTATTTATACTCCCATGGAAAGCAGTAACAGGGTGTCAGAAAGACCTTTTCAGAAATGGCATGCTAGATACCAGGGTGGCTACAGCCTGTCTGAATTCTTCCTTACAGCTCTGCCGATATACTTTGACAGGGACCTATCTGGGCCAGTGGACAAAAAAAGACCTCGTTAAATGAGTGTCTGGTGGCTTCTGCCAAATCCTGGGTAGTTTTAAAATGAGGATCACAGTTTACGAGTAATTCTATTTTTTCATCTACTATAATTTCTCAGACTTAAGTGTTGAAAGCTCACAGTTACTGACACAGTTTCTTTTCTCATTCCTTTTCCATGTGTCCATGTGTCAAGAAGACGGAGCTGCAACTTCTTAGAACTTGGCGGCGCTAGTACCGTGAGGCCGAGGTGCGCTGCGGCCCAGGCATATGACTCACAGATGAAGGGGGCCCGGCACAGAGGATGGCCTGGCCTTGGAAGACTCACCAAGGCACTTCTTGCCAGTCAGTTCCCAAGACAGGCTGACCACGGTGTAAAAACACGCACTACCTCGCGCAAGATGGCAAACCCATCTGACAGCATACTGGGCGACATTACGGAGGCTGCTGGTTGTTAACAGCCCACAGCCCTGGGAGTGGCCATCTGTGAAGCAAGCACTTCTCTCAAGAGGAAAAGGGTGGAAGGGGGGACAGTATCACAAAAGATTGTCACTTCCAGTAGTGGCACTCAGTACTTCACAGAGACAGACAACCTAGGAAGCTGCACCTCACGCTCCACCCTGCCCAGACCTCCCAGGACGGCCCAGTGTCTCTGCCGCGTAGGGGAATCGCACGATGATCCCTTCACTGTCCGCGGAGGGCAGACGCCCTGCACCTCATTTTGCCTCACCGATGCCTAGCATCACAGATTTCCACAGTTATGGTGAGTACAGACAGAAATCCTTTATAGAGTTGTGTACCAGTGATACAGGGAGACGCAGACTACTTCAAAAAAGATCTTTTCCCATGGATGAGGTCTTTTAAATATAAAATGAAATCAAATTTTGCTCAAATACATTTTGATTGAAACTTGTCCCTTTCTAGTCTCTGCTTACTTGGTTTTAATCCCATGAGTATGTGAAGGCTATTGTGAAGGTGATGTCCAAATATTAAACAACTTCTTGAAAGAAAGGAAGGGGCTGGAGGTTTAGCTCACTGATAGAGTGCTTGCTCGGCACGCACAAGGCCCTGGGTTCAATCCCCAGTATTGGGGGGAAAAAGAAAAAAAGGAAGGGGTTAAAGTATATGTCTTAGAATATATTACTCCATTGTGTGAACCTACATATCTAATATCTAATTTTAAAATGATCACCAGATCAATTTTGGTAGCCATTTATTATTTTTTTTTTGTACTGGGGATTGACCTCAGGGGTGCACTATCTCTGAGATACACCCCCAGCCCTTTTTATTTTGAAACAGGGTCTTGCTAAGTTGCTTAGGCTGGTCTTGAACCTGCGATCCTCCTGTCTCAGCCTCCCACGTACTGGCTCATCTATTCTTTTTCAAAGCCACGTTGCCAAGAAGCCAGGGACTATGTCTAGGCTCTTCTTTTCCTGATCACTAGGTCCACAGGGCTGAGGAATGGTGTAAGGATGGCACAGGAGAAATGTCCCATGGGGCACTCACCCCTACAGCAGCAGATGGGGCCTTTCATGAGCACGAAGCTTCCTCAGCCTTGAGAGGTAAACATAACTGGCCTAGTGGCCTAAGACCCTCCCGCACTCATGAGTAGGAAGTGAAGGCTGTGCACAGAGCTCGCTCTGCGTTCACAGCATCCACAGAGGGAATAAAGGCGACGGAAAAGAAATTGGGGCACAGTCGGAGCAACCGGAAGGCAGGCAGAATCCACCACACGGCTCTTCTCTATGCTCAGGCCACGCCCACCTTTGCATGTGTGCGCAAGCAAATGTTTCCAAGAAGAGAATTTAGTGAAGAACCATGAAAAACCCCAAACAGGAGATATCTAAAGTGCTCACAATCAGTTCAGTCCAGCCAGCCTGGCCCTTTCAAACAAAAGCAAACGAGTTTTCGGCAGAGCAGTAAGCGTGACCGAGGGGTAGGTCTGCTTTTCCTGGGTCTACCCAGACAACCAGGTATTTGCTTGTTCTGATCTCCCTCTCCTCGCTCGCATCTTCATGACTATCAGACCACCTGCCATCCACCTGCGCCATGCGCGTGCCCCTCCTCCACTCCCAACAGCCCGTCCACTCCCATGTCCCATTCGGATTGGCTTCTCCCGCTCTATCTGTGCCCACCTGCCCAGCAGACATGAATCTGCTATCTGCAGTTTCTATACAAATGGGATTCATGAAGACTGCAGGCACATAATTCTGGTATGTTCTTCCTCTTAAGCAGGAAGTTCTTGTGAGGCAATTCTCTTCTAGGGAATATGACAGAAGAGAAGGGTACAGAAGGCATCTCCATGAAGAATTCCACATTGGCTCCTGCCATCCTGCCTCCACAAAGCCCACCTGCCAGACCGCCACGTTGCACTGGTGAGTGTGGTGTGGGGGCTTCTAGAAAAGAACAAATGCTCACCAGACCAAGGAGTCATTGGCTGCAGACTACAGTTGGCAACCTGACTTGGGGTGCAGAGGGATTTAGTGGCTGCAGCTCTTCCACAGCACAACTCACAACTCAAGTCTAGAGAGGAGCACTGGGCTCCCTCTTCCTAACCCCCCCCCCAGCCCCAAGCAGTCTGCCTACCTGGCATGATGACATCAGGAAATCCCAATTTTCTGGTAATTGCCAACCCCCTACTAAATATCATGGGATTTTCTCTCCGAATCTGTTCCATGTCTCCACGAAGAAGCTGCAGAGAAATTATAAGACCTGTGGAAACAAAAACATTTTCTTACTCAAAATCACACTTCCATCATATGTAGTACTAGGAAAGACACAACAATTCTTTTCTATTTGTTTTTTGTTTGTTTGTTTGTTTGGTGGTGCTGGGGATTAAACCCAGAGCTTCACACATGCTAGGTACTACTCTATCACTGACCTACACCCTCAGCCTGGTGGTTTTTTTTTTTGAGAAAACTTTCGATACAGAGAGTATAAGTTATTATGAAGAAACGTTCAAGAATGCTAAAGGAATTTAGGTCAAGGTAACCTCAATATCCTACTGAATTAAACACAGACTAAGATCTTGGAGATTGAGTTGCCTTCCTCTCTGCTCCCCAGCATCGAGCCATGGTAGCCTGGACCCCAGAGAATACAGAATGAGAGGGCAGAACCACCTAAGTTGTACTCAGGAACTCAGAGAAATCCATAGACTAGAACCAGGCGTGGTCAGTGAAGAGCCTGGGCCCGGGTACCCCGTGTGCTGGAAATGAGCGAGCTAAAATGTGCTGTGCTTTATGCTAGGAGCAAGTCAAAGTGCAGGAAGCAGCTTGCTGGTTCAACCTTGCACTGGCCTATACAGAAAACAAACAACAGACGTCGTAGTCTCTCCTCCTGCTGACCCATAGATCAGCAGGAAGCACCTTCAAAGACTTAGAAACTTGGATGATGAGCAGGAAAAAAAACATTTATAGAAACGAGGGAAGAAGATGTTATTATAATGCAGATAGTAGCAAGCATAACTGTAGAATAAAAAAATTATCTGAGCCAGGCGTGGTGGCGCACACTTGTAATCCTAGTACTTGGGAGGCTGAGACAGGAGGATCCGGGTTCGCAGCCAGCCTCAGCTATTTAGTGAGGCCCTCCACAACTTAGTGAGACCCTGTTTCAAAATAAAGAATAAAAAAATAGGGCTGGGGGTGTAGCTCAGAGGTAGAATACCCCTAGGTTTAATCCCCAGTACCACACACACACACACACACACACACACACACACACACACACACACAAACACACACACACACACAAAATATCTGGAAATGTAGAGAGGGGAGGCATAGAGAAGTAGAGAAAGACAGAAGAGTCACTGAAGGTATTGTATCTGTTGATGAAAGTATTCCAGAAACTAGAAATATATACTCTTGTTGCTGGCACCCCAGGCTAGAGGGCCTGCCGTGGTGCTGACAGATTGGATTCAGTCACCTGCCTGCATAAGAAATAAGAGAAAATGGTATGCAAAGGAAAAAATAATTAATCACAGTTTGGCCAAAACTAGAACGGCAGCTAATCTGCCTCCTCCTGTCCTATAGGAATGTTTCAATTTGTAGGAACCAAAGCCATGAAGTTTACATATATTGATTTAGCCAGAGATAGGTGACAATTCCCTTTTTATTTCTTCAATCCTTGCTGATGCCTGCCCAGGCTTTGGGGCCAGTTTCTCAGTTTCCATTCCCAGCATGAGGAAACTCAATTAATCAGGAATTTGGGGAGATTGGGGTTTTAATTTTAAAGGGTTCTGTTACACTCATAGCTAGGTAAAGAGGAAACATGGTTCTGCTACTGTTCAGACAGAACCTCACGATTATCACTGATTCTGCTAAGCTCATAAGTCCCAAGAAACCCTGGAATTGCATACGTGGTGACCCGGGCATCGTCAACATTAGGATCACAGGGTCCTGAAAAGCAAACATGGTATTCCAGTTGGTATTCTGATTTGATAATCAGGGTTTGGGATTTTGGCCACTCTAAAGTAATTTTAGTAAAGTAATTTTAGTCACTGGGTAAACTAAACTACAATTAGTTGATGAACCTGAAGGGCTGTAAGTCAGCACCGAGATCACACTGATCTCTGCAGGGGAGAGTAGCCTGAGATGTACCTGGGCCTCCCTGACAACCCTGACTCATTTCCCTTCGCTGTTCTCATGTAGCTATCACAGTTTATCCGCGAGGGAAACAGGAGTCCACTGACCTAGGAGCTAGTCCAAGAGGAACAAACAGCTGAGGGTGGGGTAGTCTCAGAATCTGAGGGGGTGTTAGTTAGAGAGCAAAGGAAAAAAGCACTCTCATCATTTTATAGTGCAAGAACTTAGTTAAGTACCTAGTGGCTGATTTTAGTCTCTGCATTTTCTGAGCATCCAAAATGGCCTGGAGATGCAAACTCAGGCTTGTGAGGATATAAACTGAAGGTTCTGCCGGGCGTGGTGGTGCACGCTTGTAATCCCAGTACTTTGGGAGGCGGAGACCGGAGGATCCGGGTCCGCGGCCAACCTCAGCGCGCATGCGCGCGTGTACGATCTCTCTCTCTCTCTCTCTCTCTCTCTCTCTCCCCTCTCTCCTCTCTCCTCTCTCTCTCTCTCTCTACCTAGTGAGGCCCTCCGCAACTTCGTGAGACCCGGTTTCAAAAATAAAGCATAAAAAAAATAGGGCCGGGGGTATAGCGAGGAGGTAGAACGCCCCTGTGTTCAATCCCCGGTACCGCAAAAAAAAAAAATAAATAAATAAATAAACTGAAGGTTCTGAGGGGTACACAGCTAATTCTGGAGCTACCCAAAGGGATCCTGAGCAGATGCTCTCTACCTTTAAACAAGAGGAAAGTTTCAGTTCATGCAGGAGTTCAAGGGGAAAGGCACACGAAGAATGAAAGAAACTACAAACGGAGGCTCTCAAAGCTGCATCCCCTTTCATAGGGATTGGCATCCTGAAACGTCTAGATTTCTTTTCTGGTTCTGAACCCCCGGGGTGATTGAGGCACATGCCAAAGGATGCTAAGACACAGCCCTCAGGGCAAGAGAGCCTCCAGGAATAGTTCATAAAAGTGACACACTCTTACTTACCATCATCTCAGTGGGGCCTGGAAGTCAAAGAACTTGAAATTAACCAGGTTCTCTGTCAATCCGATCCCTCTGATTATCTGACATAAGAAAGCCATTTTCCCCTTCCTTCCTTCCTTCCTTCCTTCCTTCCTTCCTTCCTTCCTTCCTTCAGCTGGGGATTGAATCCAGGGGCATTCTACTTCAAAGCTATACCCCCAGCCCAATTTTTTTAAAAAAATTTTATGTTGAAACAGTCTCACTATGTTGCTGAGGCTGGCTGAGAACCTGCCATCCTCCTGTCTCAGCCTCCCAAGTACTGGGATTATAAGCGCGTACCACCACGCCCAGCTAAGAAAGCCATTTTCTTACTGAACTTTATCTCTGGTTTAAGACTAGCCCACAAAAAAGTAACTAGACCTCTGAGCTACAACCCCAGCCCCCCCCCTTTTTTTTTACTTTGGAAACAGGATCTTGCCAAGTTGCTGAGAGCCTTGCTAAGCTGATGAGGCTGCTTTTGAACCTGTGATCCTCCTTTATCAGCCTTCCAAGTACTGGGATTACAGGGGTGCACCACCACGCCTGGCCAAATTTCCTATATTTTAAAAACAAATTTTTTGCCTCTTGCTTTAGCATAGTTTTAGCACACTGCATGGAACTCCTTGACATCTAGGCACAACACCTGGGAAAACTGTCATTTAAAAACAGTGAGAGGGCCGGGCGTGGTGGCGCACGCTTGTAATCCCAGTACTTGGGAGGCGGAGACCGGAGGATCCGGGTTCGCAGCCAGCCTCAGCTACTTAGTGAGGCCCTCCGCAACTTCATGAGACCCGGTTCCAAAATAAAGGATAAAAAATAGGGCGGGGGGGGGTAGCTCAGAGGTAGAACCCCCCTGGGTTCAATCCCTGGTACTGCAAAAAATAAAAAATAAAAACAAAAACAGTGAGAGGCTCCCAGGGCCAACACACTGTAGTTTTAGAGGAGCCAAGTGGTCCTAGCTGAAGGTTCTGATCTTTGCAGCCTCTGGTGTGGCTCTCCTTGGAGGACCCCCCTACTTGGTACTGGTAGAGGACAGGTACTCAAAAGGTTCTTGTCAATAAATACTACTCTTTAGACACCTTCATGCCTTACAGTGGCTTTCCACTGTCATTTAAGGCCAACTTTTAATTTCCAACAAGGTCTATGAAAGTGAAAAAAAGGGAAGTTATGTAAAAGAGGTTATGAAATGATTTGGAGGTAAAACTGTAAGGAGAATGTGGCTTTATGTAAATTAGTCAGCTATCTGCAAGGGTGTATAGAAGCTCCCAGGCTTGTAACAGTGCTTCTAACTTAATCGAGCAATTGATGTTCAACTTAGAAAACACAATCTAATATGTGGAATCTCACCAAAATTTAGATAGAAATTAGTTACACAGAGTTTTAGAGGAAAAGGAGGGAAAAAGAAAAGGAGAGGTGGAGCTAAGATGAAAGCGACTTTGAAGTAAAGGTTTCCTGTTCTAGCTCCAGAAAGACTGACTTTGGCAGATTAGTCATTGCTTCTCATTAGTGTCAGGCTGTCTTGGCGGTGCCAACATGGAACAGAAATAGAGAGAAAATTGATATTCATATTTGTCTGTTTTTTGGGGTGAGGTGTATAATTTTTCTTCAGGAAAACACAAACTTCACAGTGTGAGAAACCCAGAAACACTTTTGCTTGCTCTGGGTTTAAACTAGAGCTCAGGTTCCTATGAAAACACATAAAGTACATCACAGAAAGAATGTATTTTGGTCAGAAGATATTAGGGAAGGCCTCAAGCTATTACAAAAGAATTAGTAGAAATGCCCAGGAAGGAAAAAAAATATGTAGGGAACTGAAGTTTACAACCAGCAGCCAATCGATACCAACTAACTGAAGTGCTGTGTAATCAGCAAAGGCAAATACAACACATCATGTTCTAGGCAGAGCGATACGTCACCGTGGCTGGCGCTGGGGGCGGAGTACTTGGCGCTGGACTTGCGGATGATGTTCTCGTGGATCTGGGCCCACTCGCCCTCGTTGTTGCACCTGCGACAGAAGGACAGGTGTTACGGCTCGCAAGTGCTTTAAACATCGGTTCTGATGTCTCGATGTGTGACAATGAGCGGAGGGAAAAGAATTACACAAGGTTCTTTTTTGGTTAAGGGTAGAAGATTCACACTTGGGGAAAGGGTAGACACTCTAAAATAAACATCTACAAATACACATATGTATGTATGTGTGTGCGCATGCGCATGTGTGTATTTTTTTTGGTGGTGCCAGGGATCGAATCCAGGACCTCACGCATGCTAAGCACATGCTTTACCATTGAGCTATATATCCTGAGGCTACAAATATTTAAGTGGCAAAATATTTGCTTTTAAAGTGACTAGTTCTTTTTTTCTAGCCCTCCCCTCAAATCCTCCACCCCCACACCCCAGAAGAAAATTCTTTCTTTTTTTCTTGGTAATAGGGATTGAACCTGGGGGGTTCTACCATTTAGCTATATCCCAGCCCTTTTTCTAAGTTTTTTTTTTGTAAGTTGCTGGCTGGACTCCACCAATTTAAAATACTTCTGCATCATCCTCCTGAGTCACTGGGATTACAGGTGTTTGCCACAATGCCCAGCAAGAAAGTTCTTGATAGAAAAAAAATAGTTCCTCTCAACAAGTACTACATTTAGAAACTGCCACGACATTGGCTTTATGTATCATCCAACTGTCAGTAGACTGGCCCTAGAGGAAAGTCCTGCTAAGTTCAGGCAATGTGGATACCATTTACTTGGAACTGTTTTCAACCAGACCAAGATATTAAAAGCTTGGGAGCATAGTGGGTTTGGTTCACTGTGAAGTTCTCTATGTTCAAGGGGTAGGAGGGCTTAGCAATAAGGTTAGGTGCCTGCATATGTAAGATAATAAGTTCATTCCTAGGGACTTCAGGGTTGGAAGCACAGAGAGAATGGAGGAACAATACTGTGAAGTTCTGATGTTTCAGTGTCTTGCTCTCTAATGGGCAATTCAAAGAGCTGCAACCATGCAGCCACTTGGAACAGACAAGGAGTTCCTCATCCTAATGCAGATACTCTGAAGTAACACTTAGAATGAGATTGGGACATTCTCTTGAAATTTCCATTTGCCAGGCAGGGAGTCCCCACAGCCCTTGCCCCACCCCTTCCTCTTCTGGTTAGAGAGGTCTGGACCTACTGATGCAGAAGACAGAGTCCATGCACAAAGGAAAACCTGCGGAGTCTTTCACGGGTTACTCAGAAGCATCCAGCATGGTGTGCCACTTCTAGGAGGAAACGCCAGGAAGAGTTACAGCGTGTGCCATCTCGCAGTGCAAAGCACGAGGGCCTCGGCATGGTTTGTGTGTGGGGCATTCAGAGATAAAGGGCATCAGTCCCTCGATTCATTGTCACCCCATCGGGGCTCCTTGGACTTCCTGGTGGTGTACAGAAGCCTCATGTACTAAGAGCTGTTGTAATGAATGGTTGAAGGCAGGGCTCTCAAGCAAAGAGCTCCGAGGACAACTTTCTGCTTACAGAAGTCCTTCCAAAAGGAAGGCGAGAGTGTCCTTTTAAACAATCAATTGTGATTTAGCAACTTGGGTGGAAATAAAAAACGAGCAGCTATGGCAGCAGCACACCCCGCCCTTTCTGACATGCGCATTGCCTCTTTTACCCTGGAAACCCCTGCAGCCTTCCATGTTCACTCATGCGCACCCTTTGCTTGCTAGCTACAAAGGCTCTACGTTACTGTTTTCTCTGTCTCCTTTCTCCTTCGCTCTTGTAGGATTTAGCTCAACACCGCCTCTTCTGGGAAGCCTTTTCTGGACTGCACTCCTCACCATCCTCACCATCCTGGGCATCCTGCTCACAGACTTCGCCGCTGCTCCGGGGTCTCTAATGATTGCTGATCTGAAGGCGAAGCCTGTGCTGTCCTAGGGCATCCATGTGTCTACTCTGCTCTGTTAGAGGCAAAGACTGCTTCTTGCTAACAATTGCTGCCATGCAGTGAGACTCGTGGCACCAAGTCCTCAATTTAATATTTGTTGAAAAATAAATGGAGCAATTTCCAAAATCTTAAGCTTGGTGGTTTTTTAAGCTTAATTTTTTTTTTTTTTTGCGGTACCAGGGATTGAACCCAGGGGCATTCTACCTCTGAGCTACACCCCCAGCCCTATTTTTTTATTCTTTATTTTGAAACAGGGTCTAAGTTGCGGGGGGCCTCACTAAGTAGCTGAGGCTGGCCGTGAACCTGAGATCCTTCTGTCTTAGCCTCCCAGGTACTGGGATTACAAGCGTATGGCACCACACCCGGCTAAGTTTAAATCTTACTAATTAACACTCCACCATTTTTCTGTACCAGAATTACATTAACTGAAGTGAATGCAGATCTTGAGGACAACATTCTGCATTATGGTCATCTTATGAAACCATCAAAAGCTTTTTCTAGATTTAAGAGGAAAATAATAAAAAGGCAGTGGGAAAGTGCCATTTTCTAGGAAAGTAAGGGAGAAATGGAACGGCTCTAGTGTGCTGTCCCGTGGAGTCAAGGAAGGTCGGATGAGTGGGACTATGCTTGGATAGAAGTTCACGGTGGCTCCAGAGGAAAAACTGAAGGCAGCTTCATTTATACACTGAAAAGAGTGAGCTCCTGGGAGTCTGCACTCTATGCATGACTTGCCATAAAAATGATTTAGCTTATAGAATTGTCAAGTTATTGTTCCAAAGCCATCAATTTTCCTGTAATTACCAATGCTTCTTAAAATCTTTTTAATATGATGCTTGCTTTCAAGTAGGCAGTTAACAATGAATTCAAGTGTTCAGTTTAGAAAATTGCTCTCTCTAGTCCTAATCTCATGAGAGAGGTGATCGCTCTATGCCTATCTCCACCTGCCCCGCCCCGTTCTTCTGGGAGCATCCCCATCTTATACCTGATATAATCATTAACAACATGTTTAGGCAAAATTGCTTTCTAACCCTAACTAACCCCACGCCTCAGTCTGTGGTGACAGATGTCACCTTTTATGGCCCTTCTCTTACCCACAAGCCCTGAGTTTAGATTGGTATAAAGAGTAGGAGCACAACCAATAGAAATGCACGTGTTGGCTTATTTAAACTGTACTCTCGCCATCCTTCTCTTTTCTCATCTGTTGTGTGTGTGTGTGTGTGTGTGTGTGTGTGTGTGTTACAAATTACTTCTTTGTCAGCAGCCAATAAAGAATATTACATTCAAAAGAAACTTCTTTTTCCTTCACATTACTGAATGTCATGAAAAAATACTTCTGAAACATCATCTCAGGATGAAAATAAAACCCAAGTCATTTTTTTCTTCACAATTAGCAATCTATGCTATCTTCAGCATAAACTGTTTATATAAGCAATATTGTAGCCAGGCATGGTGGCACATGCCTGTAATTCCAGCAACTTGGGAGGCTGAGGCAGGAGGATACCATGTTTGAGGTCAGCTGGGGCAATTTACTGATACTCTCTCTCAAATTAAAAAAATTAAAAAGGCCAGGGGTGTAGTTCAGAGGTAGAATGCCCCTGGGTTCAATTCCCAGTAGCCCCCCCACAAAAATATTGTTTTAACTTTGAAATGTTTGCATAATTAATGAACTTTACCCTTAGAATAACATAAATTCTCTGGTTTTTATTTGGTACTAATGTACTGCTAAGAGATGAAGGAAGCCTTCATTGTTCGTCTCAAGTGTGGCTCTTCTTTTCCTACGGCTTGTAAGTATGAATGCATACACTTCTCACATCCTCTACCACAGTTGTGTTGCTCACACAAAGGCACATCTTGAGAAAACACTCTTCACTTTGGTCATCACGGGAGAGAGAGCTATGCAGTTATCTGACAATCAGATACTTTTCTGTCTTAGAACAAGAAAGCACAAGGCCCTAACATGTACAATGGAAATTCTGAGCGCACATCTTATTTGACTATGATAGAGTTCCTTTATTTGGTATTTGCAGACTACTTATTCAGTGCCTACTCTGTCATATTCAAGAAAGGGACCCTGCTCGTTAGTACAGAAAGACTGTTATGTCGAATATTCTTTTCCTACTCATTTATACGCATTCTTCATTTTCTAACAGTTTTAGGTTTATAGGAAAATTGCAAAAATATTAGGGGAGTTCCCCTATATCCCACATCCAGTTTTCCCTTATTAACATTTTATGTCATTATGGTACATTTTTCACAATTGATGAACCAACACATGTCCTTTACTGTCAGATTTTACTATCAGCTAAGTCCATACGTCATTCATGTTCTAGTTTTTACCTAACGACTTTATCTATGCTAGGATCCCACCCAGGACACCATATTACACTGAGTCATCTTGTCCCATCAGGCTCCTTGCCACTGTGACAGTCTTGAGGAGTCACGATCAGGTTTCTGTAGAGCTCTCAGATGATACCTGTCCCATTTGTTTTCATGACTAGACTGATGTGATTTGTTTGGGGAGTAAAACCAGAGGTGAAGGGTCATCTCACCACATTACATCAAGACACAGAGTAGTATCAACTGACTCATCACATGACGTTAACCCCGTCACCTGGCTAAAGAAGTGTCAGATTCCTTACTGCATTCCTACACTCTCCCACCCCAATTTTCCATTCTGTAACTTTCAGAAGGAAGTTTCTATGCGAGTAAGGAATTATGCTTTACCTTCTTAGGGGTAAGTTAAGTATCCACATATATTATTTAGAAAAGGAGATTTGCTTCTTCTCCCCTAGTTATTTATTTATTCAATCATATATATATGTATATATATGTATATATATATATAATTTCTGACTCATTTATTTTAGACTTCAATTTAAAGTTAAATACTTTTTTTTTCTCAAATCATTCCAACTTTGGTTTCTGGGACCTCGTTCAGTCCTATATCCTTTTGAGATACTCCCACCATTGTGGGTCTTTTCAGTGTTTTAAAATGTCTGAGCACTTTTTTACCTTTGGCACTTTCTGCCCCAGGATTGTCTTGTATATTTCCTGTTCCAGTCCTAGCCTCACCCACTTATCTGAGGAGCTCTTGCTCCTTTTATTAGAAAATAACATTAGAAACCAAGACCTGCATTCTAGATATGGCCATTGCAATTGGGTGCTGTTGCTTCTAGGCCCTCTCAGCTGACAGAACAAGGGAATATATATGTACATACTAATCTGTGTATATACCTATGTTTATTAGCATTTTTCTATGCAACAATCCACATCAATATTAAGCTAGATGAGTCTATACTGATGTCTCCAACTCTACTCCATTACCACATGGATCATTCTGACCTACGCCCCTAACTTATCTGTTAACCTCTCATCCTAAGAATGAGGGAGAGTCTGGAATGAACTGCTCTTTCCTACATATTCCCATAGAGCAGTATTTTTACATCTGTCTTATCATTTACTTAACTTGAAACATAAGTAATTTATGTTTGGTTTTCCCAACAGGACTATCCACTCTTTGAAGACAGGGATGATGCCTTTAAATCACAGAATGTGAGAGATAAAAGCAACTTCAGAAATCTCAAGGACTAGAGGGATCTGGCCCTTGGGGATCTAAGCCTCAGCTCCTGCTGTGTAGTCCAGAGTTCTTCCTGCTGTTTCTCTTGCTCTCACACTTGATGAGAGTGAGTGAAAAGTTCCACTGGTGTCTGACTGGTCTTCATGCTTCGATATAGCAGAAATGGGTCAGTATGCGGAGCTCATTTCTACAGTGCTGGGTAAATACAGTCAACTATGTATTCAACAAACTCTTGTGAGGATAACAGATGAAAGTCACAACACTGCAAAGATTACAACCCCTTTTATCTTAAAACTCTCCGACAATGTTCTGAGAAAGAAAATGATTTTTAAATAAAAGTAAGAAAAAGGAACATAAAAGATTATATTAAGCATTTCAAGTCTCACGGATGTGAGAATCGATGTAAGCATTAGACAGGAGTAAGAAGGGAAGTCACTGAAGAGGAGCGGGCAACACCTGAAGGGAACTCAGAACAGACTAAAATATTGTTACTATTTAAAAACTCTAGCAAGGATATTGGTCTAGGGAATGTAAAAATAGGAATTCCTGGATCCCAAAACTTTCCTTTGTATACATTTATAGTGGTGGTTTTCAACAGAGGGTTATCTTGGCCCTCGAGATATCTGTCATATCTGGAGACATCTGACTCACTTGGCAGAAGTGGACTGGATGAAGGATCACAGGGCAGGCGACTGCTAATGAATGTGCTCACTGCGCAGTGAGGAGGGGGTTCTGAGCGACACTGCACAGGCTGAGTGCAAAAGAAGCTACTCGAGTCATAGGAAATTAGGATGTGGTTTCATCAGCATATCTTACCCAATCACCAGGCTATCTTGTAGGAAAATGATAAATATGAGCATTTATTAAATAATCAAATGTGTCACGATTATAATGAAACATGATTATGCTATATCCGACCAAATGAATACTTAGAGCATGATTACTGATGTTGATAGTTTGTCATCAATCATAAGGTGCATGAAGAATTTTCTAATCTAAAAGTGATCTATGTGCCTCTGGGGCAGCCCGCTTCCCCACAGAGGGGATAACCAGCACAGAGATCAAAATTGCACTTGAACCGCTGTGTGTCCAGGGATTCTACTCAAGGAGTAAAACAGAGGGATGAGAGTCTGGGTCACAACATTCCCACACGGGGTCTCCCAGTATTCAGAAGCTCCGGAGCAGGTGTGCGGCTCTGCTCCACGGAGAGTGCTCAGAATCCTCTGCTCACGCCCGCAGCACGTCCCATCTGCCTCCTGCCTGCTACTGTCTTCCTTCCTGGTATCTGTATTTCTGATGGGTGTTCACTAGACTTTCTTCTCATCTTTCCCCAAGATGGGGAACCCAAAACAATCCCAAGAAATTTTAAAGGGTTGTAAGACCTTTAGGTTTGGATTTTCAAAAGAATGCCTACTATGGAGCCAACCTAAGCGTCCATCAACGGAAGAATGGATAAAGAAAATATATAGTATAGACACACAATGGAATTTCACTCAGCCATAAAGAACAACATTACATCATTTGCAGGAGATTGGATGGAACTGGAGAATATTATGCTAAGTGAGATTAGTCGGTCTCAGAAAGTCGAGGGTGGTATGTTTTCTCTCATTTGTGGAGGCTAAAGAGAAAACAGGAAACATAAGGGACTTTAAATAATGGAAAGATAGATGGGTAGAGTAGCTGAAGAGGGTTAGGGGTGAGAGTTAGAGGGGGAAGAGAGAGGGCTGGGGAAGGAAACAGTTCAAATAATACTACCACAATATGCGAATGTACTGTTACCAAGTTCACTAACTTGTGTGGGGAGGAAGGAAGGGGGAGCAGGGTGGGATGTGGAGAGAAATACGCAAAGAGCTGTGTGCAGGTATGTCAGCCTAGAAAACAGGCAACAACCTATAGACTCAGAAACACCACTGACACTGACTGCGGTTCATGCAATCCTTACCTTAGTGCAAAAGAAAAGTGAAGAAGCCGGGCATGTGGTGCATGCCTGTAATCACTGTTCCCATTGCTGGGCACGGTGGCGCATGCCTGTAATCCCAGTACTTGGGAGACTGAGACAGGAGGATTGCAGGTTCGCAGCCAGCCTCAGCAACTTAGCGAGGCCCTCTGCAACTTAGTGAAACCCTGTTTTAAAATAAAAAATAAAATAGGGCTGGGGGTATAGCTCAGAGAGAGAATGCCACTGGGTTCAATCCCCAGTACCACAAAAAAATCACAGAGAAGAATTTAAAAGGATGAATGAAAACACAATGTATTTCTATAAAGAGGGCCTGACTAATCAAATGGAGTCTCTAAGACCAAGTCGACACAAATAGACCAATGTGATTCATTCTAGATGGGCTCTCATGAGACACATCTGTCCACCACTGGCCAGATGGGAGCTCAGCTTTTTTTTTTTTGGTGGCGATACTAAAGATTGAAACCAGGAAAATTCTACCTCTCGCTTACACCCACGCCCTTTTTATTTTGAGGCAGGTTCTTGCTAAGTTGCTGAGGGTCTTGCTAAGTTGCTGAGGCTGGCCTTGAACCCACGATCCTCCTGAATCAGTCTCCCAAGTACTGGGATTACAGGCGTGCGCCACCGTGCCCAGCAATGGGAACTGTTTAAACCATAAACAGGTTTACTTATATGTATGTACCAAAAATATGTATTGGAAAATCTCAACAGGAGACTAGTGCTGCCTTTCCTGTTGGTTATGTCAGAAGCTCTCTCTTCTGAAAAACCTAATCAAAGTGCCGTGCTTCCTGCGACGTGGGTGGTTGGAGCTGGGGCGCTGCTGAAAAGAGCAGGATGAGACCAAATCATTCTTGTTAAGTAAGCCAAGACTGAAAAGGAGGCAACACGAGCTGAGTGTGTTCTGTGTGCCGGGCCCTGAGCTGGGAGCCTCAGGAGGCTCACCAAGTGACTGAATACTCGACGGGTGAGCACATGCCAAATGTTTCCAGTAGTGCCTGGCATGTGGAGAGTGCTCAGTCAAATAGCAGTTGTGGTGGTTGTTTTATACACCTTGTCTCAGGAGATTGCAACAGTCCATGAGATGGGCGCCATGATCTCCATCTTGCAGAGAGGAAACTGAGGCGCAGAGAGGCAAGTGGCATGCCCAAAGTCACACAGTTGATTTAAAAGTCTGGATTTCAGATATAGATTCACCCAACTCCAAAATTCAGGCTCTTCCCAACATACCACACTAGTTCTCAAAAAGAAATGCACAGCAGTAGAGCGGCGAAGAGCAGAGTGCAGCCAGAGGACCGGGTGCAAACCCAAGATCTGTGCGTCTCTGCTGTGTGGCTTGGGAAACCAAGTGAACTTCAACTTACTCATTGGTAAAATGGCAACAACACGGACCTCACAGGACTATTGGAAGATTATTTATAATATCTCCACATATCTAGTGTGGAGCCAGGCAAATAGTAGGCACCTAATAAAAAAATAAAACCAATGCTAAGCTCAGAACAGTATGCCCACTCGAGACAAGCTAAAGCATGAGTTATGGTTTCAAATTGTGTCCCTCAAATATGTTTCTCTTTAAGAAAGGGTCCTGCTGCTAAAAAACACTTATTAATCATTTCTATAGGAGAATGAAATGATAAAACCACAACTCTGTTGGAATAGACACATTTCATCTTGAGCAACATGAACATACTAAAATATGGATGTGTGTGTGTGTGTGTGTGTGTGTGTGTGTGTATGCTTATAAGGTAGGCAACCATTATTCGCATTTCACAGGTCAGAAATGGAGGCTTAGAGAATTTAAGTAATTAATCCCAAGATCATAAAAGATAAAGCAGGATCAATCATTGGTTTCATGAAATAATTAATAATAGTATCTCTTTATATGAATAGACAGCTTCACATTAAACATACAGAATAGGCCGGGCATGGTGGTACATGCTTGTAATCCCAGTACTTGAGAGGCTGAGACAGGAGGATTGAAGGTTTGAATAGCCTCAGCAACTTAGTGAGACCCTGTTTCAAAATAAAAGATAAAAAGGGCTGGGGGTATAGCTCAGAGATAGAATGCTCTTGAGTTCAATCAGCAATACAAAGAAAAAATGAATAGTTTGTAGAATACGAATTTACATCCTCCTTTCAGGAGCACATCTATCACATGAAGGGAATGTCACATGAGTACATTTCCTGCAATTCGTGTCCTCGAATTACAGAGAAAGAAGCAGGGACAGGTATAAAAGGAGAGGGATAAAAACACCAGGGGAAAGGACGATACACAAGGGGTCAAGACTAAGAACAGAAGAAATGACAGAATCGAATCAGCTAGGCCACTGTATTTTCAGTGCTAACACACCCACAGCAAAATGGTCAGATACCATTTCCTAGACTTTTGAATCTAGGTTGGAAGTATTATAGACTGCCAACAAATGACAGAGGAAATGGTGTGCTGTCAATATCATCACATGGCTTATAAAATTTACAGTGCTCTCAGCAGGGGATTTGCGCTTCTTTCTCCAAAATGATACTTATACATTTTGGAAAATACCTTTTCATTGATAAACTATGAAAATAAGTAAATAAAATTGTAATTGCACAAAATGAGTTTGATTTCTTCAAGTATTTAATTTCATGTTAGAGAACAATGCTTAACCAATAAGAAAGGTAGAAGGAAGTAATTTAAATCACTGTATTTCTCATATACAAAGAGCCTCGTGGGCAGTGGCACATGGAGAGAGGCTGGGAGTTAGGGTTCAAGCCTTAAGGAGGCAACGTAAGCCAGCCAGATGTAAGAGGCCCAGATGCGCGCATGTGTCAGTTTGTGAAAGGGGATTAGCATACGAAGCCCGCCCTGGGAGGAAACAGCAGTGGCCTGCCTATTTGCAGGTCATTCTCGCCAAAGGCACCCCAGAACCAACAGGCAGAAGCGGAAGGTGGGCTTTACTGAGCTGGAGCAACCATTCGGGTTCCATCTATATAATTTTTTGGCAACTGACTGACTAAACAATTAAGTAATTGATTCCCTAAAAATTTTAGAGAGAGCACTGTATGGTGGTTCATGCCTGTAATCCCAGTACTTAGGAGACAGGAGGATGGCAGGTTTGAGGACAGCCTCAGCAATGTATCAAGATTCTCAGCATCCTAGTGAGACCCTGTTTCAAAACAAAAAATAAAAAGGACTGGGGGTATAGGTCAGAGGTAGACTGCCTCTGGGTTCAATAACCACTTGAAATGCCCCAGTAACACACACACACACACACACACACACACACACACACACAGCCAAACCCAGGCAGTCTGGCTCTGGACTCTGCTTTCAACTGTGCTAGTGCCACGGGGAAGCTCCGAGCTATTACCACAAAGTAAAAGAAAACCCAGTCTTATCCCAGAACAAGGAGGTAGGAGGCCAGGCTTTGTTTTGTTTACTCTTTCTACAAGATTGATGTTTTAAAAAATACTGAGTGGATATTTAAAAACGTGTAAGAAGTGTGATCCTCATCAGACCAGCAGCACTGGCTTCAACAGGAATTTTATTAGAGGTGGAAATTCTTGGGCCCCACGTCAAGATACTCTGGGGGATGGTGTCTGATCCGGTTATGGATGGGTGATTTCATACCAAGCCCTGTCCCAAAGCAGAGCAGGCATTTAAACTGTTAAAACAGGCAGCTTGCTGTTTTTGGTGGTGCAGACTTGTAATCCCAGTACTTGGGAGGCTGAGACAGGAGGATCCGGGTTCGCGGCCAGCCTCAGCTACTTAGTGAGGCCCTCCGCAACTTAGTGAGACCCTGTTTCCAAATAAAGAATAAAAAATAGGGCTGGGGGTGGAGCTCGGAGGTAGAATGCCCTGGGTTCAATCCCCAGTTCTGCAAAAACAAACAACAACAACAACAACAACAACAACAACAACAACAACAAACAGGCAGCTTCTCACAGAGCTGGGTCGGCATGGTAAGGAGATGAGAAAGTTACAAGACCCTGGGACTTGAGGAGGGGGTTTAAAAGGTACTGTGTATTTTCTCACTTAGCTAAACCCTGACTTGTGATGTCAGACTGGCCTGTCCTCGTACAGAAAAAAGGCAAGAATGCAAAAGTAAGCCATTGCCTCGTTGTCATGGGAACCTGATAAGAAACCCTATTTAAGCCCTGGAGGTCCAGGGGGACATCAGCGTCTCCCTTGGGCACTCTGCTCCACTCTTTTGGTGCAGCGCTGTTCCTCTTCTACTAATAAATCCTACTTTAAGCTTTACAACCGCTTGTCCCGGCCCATTTTTTCTAAATGGGCAGAGGACAAGAACCCACGACACGGTGGCACGAACTGTAAGAGTGTCCAGCAACGTGTTCTAACTGGCCCTCCACAGGTACAAAGAGCACTGTACAGTGAACCCTGCGTACCCACCATGTTTAGAAAAAGAACATCGTATCAGCTGTGATGCCCCTCCCCAGCCACACACCCTCCCTCTCTCCTCGGAGCTGGCCACTTCCCTGAATTTTGCAGTTATCATTTCTTTGTTCTCCTGTTTTTCAATCCATGAGCAATATGTTACTTATAGTGGATATAATGGGCCATTATGCTTTTTTTTTTGGTACTGACTAAACCCAACGGTGTTCTACTTCTGAGCTACACCCCCTCCATTTTATGTATGTATGTATATATGTATGTATGTATGTATGTATGTATGTATGTACTGGGGATTGAACTCAGGGGCATTCTACTTCTGAGCTACACTCCCAGCCCTATTTTATTCTTTATTTTGAAACAGGGTCTCAGTAAGTTGCGAGGGCCTCACAAGTTGGTGAGGCTGGCCGCAAACCTGCAATCCTCCTGTCTCAGCCTCCCAAGTACTAGGATTACAAGCGTGCGCCACCACGCCCAGCTTATTTCTTTTAATTTTGAAACAGGGTCTCACTAAGTTGATGAGACTGGCCTTGAACCTGTGATCCTCCTGCGTCAGTCTCCCAAGTACTGAGATTACAGGTGTGTGCCACCAAGCCCGGCCGCCATTATGTCCTCCCCTCTGCTCCCTCCCTCCTCCCTTCCTCCCTCCTCCCTCCCTCCCTCCTCCCTCCCTCCCTTCCTTTCATTCTCTCTACACCCATGGCCCCCTATTTTATTTTGAAACAGGGTCACACTAAGTTGCAGAGGGCCCTGCTAAGTTGCTGAGGCTGGCTGTGAACCTGCAATCCTCCTGTCTCAGCCTCCCAAATACTGGGATTACAAGCGTGCGCCACCACGCCTGGCTCAAATACTTATTTTGATATGAGGACAACTATAGGGTTTTTCACCTTTGGATGACATGACACATTAAATGCTAATTGTACTGTGATTACAGAGTGTGGCGTGTGCATTTTCTGCCTTATGGAAATTATGGAATTATTTTCAAAGAATAATTTTTATAAATGTTTCATGAGCAAAGAAAAAGATATATTCTGTTTATTGAACATTTTTTTTTAAGAGCTGGGAGGACCATATGCCTGGCGAACTCGTCCTGCTGTCTTGGCGTCAACAGCACTCTCCACCTTTTTTTTTTTTTTTTTTTTTTTTGCGGTACCGGGGATTGAGCCCAGGGCCATTCTACCTTCAAGCTACACCCCAGCCCCATTTTTAAAATTTTTATTTTGAAACAGGGTCTCACTAGGTTGATGAGAGTCTTACTACTTGCTGAGGCTGTCCTTGAACTTGCAATCCTCCTGTCTCAGCCTCCCAAGTACTGGGATTACAAGTGTGCACCACCACACCCGGCTCCCCACCTTTTTTGTTTAATTTGTAGTTTTTTTCTTTTTATGTTCTTATTGGTGTATTGTAATTATGAAATTATGGAAGCACTCCCTTTGAATATCACAATGTTCTGCTTTAGACGATAAATTATGCTCTCCCTATTTGCAGGAAGGAGAGCAAGTGGTTAAGAGAATGGCGCCTTGGCTGGGCTGCCCAGGAGTGCTCCTCACCGCTCTGCTCTTTGTCTCCTCGTCTGTAAGGGAGGTAACGACAGCCCGTGGTGAGTGTTCATTGATGCTATTATTACCTGTCATATCAACCTCATTCAGATTCTCTTAATCAGATTCTCTCCATAGCAATTTATTCTTGTCTTCGTATCTGTCAAGAGGTGTAAAAATACTTTATTATACTTTGTCTTTTATGTATGTCTAATAGCTGGCTATCCTAATTTTGGTAAATAGTACATGTGGACAGATGCTGGAGATCAGATCTTCACTATGCATTCCACCATGCGTTCATATGGAATGACCTTCTATCCCTGTGTGTGGGATGGGCTTTCTGGAATAGCGGCAAGCTGGAGGCAGAGATGCTGTCAAGGTAGGAATGCTGAGGTAGAGTTTTGTCATTGCTTCTTTAAACAAAGTACAGGGACTGTTGGGAAAATTCCTCCAGAATGAAACCTGAATTTAAAGATGCAAATAACAGCCGGGCGTGGTGGTGCATGTTTGTAATCCCAGTACTTGGGAGGCTGAGACAGGAGGATTGCGGGTTTGAGGCCAGCCTCAACTACTTAGTGAGACCCTGTTTCAAAATAAAGAATAAAATAGGGCTGGGGGTGTAGCTCAGAGGTAGAATGCCCCTAAATTCCACACACACAAAAAGATAGCAAATAACTCCACTTTGCAGGGACCAAGCAATCGGGAGCTGGTCCTGTTAAGAATTTGGTGTGTACACAAATTTATCAACATTAATGATAATGTCATCACGGGGAGGGAGAGGGTGAGGGAGCAGGCGGGAGCTGGGGGAGGCTCACCGTGCTGTGTGCATGTATGCCTCTATCACTCTGAACTTCATCATGATGTATGATTACAATGCACCAAAAAAAAAAAAAAAAGAAGAAGAAGAAGAATCTGGTGCAGGAGGAGGATGCTGCCCTGTGCTGTGTCTGTGCCAGCCCTGAGATACCACGCTGTGTCCTTGGAGGATGAAATGAGAAATCCTATAGAATAGGTGTGAGTTCTCTTTTCACAATCCCTGATACTACTAACACAATACACCCATTACATACCTTTTACACTTTATTTTGTAATTAATATTTTGACATAGCCAGGCATGGGGGGTACATGCCTATAATCCCAGTACCTAGGAGGCTGAGACAGGATGATTTCAGGTACAAGACCAGTTTCAGCAAAGTAGTGAGACCCTATTTCAAAACAATACATAAATAAATGAGTAAATAATAAATGGCTAGGTATGTAGATTAGAGGTAGAACACCCCTGGGCTCAATCCCCAGTACTACACACACACACACACACAAAGATTTTTTGACATTTGTTTCCATTGTATTTGTATTAAGCATATATAGACTATTTATTTTTATTTTTTATTTTCATTTTTGGTACTGGGAATTGAACCCAAAGGCATTCTACCTCCCAGCTGCATCCCCAGCCCTTTCTAAATTTTTTATTTGGAAACAGGGTCTTGTTAAGTTGCTGAGGGCCTCACTAAATTGCTTAGGTTGGCCTGAGATCCTCCTGTCTCAGCCTCCCAAGTACTGGGATTACAGACATGTGCCACTATGCCCAGTTTAGACTGGTTATTTTTGCAGTACTGGGGATTGAACCCCCAAGTTACAGCCCCAGACCTATTTTTCATTCTTTATTTTGAAACAGGGTCTCACTAAGTTGTGGAGGGCCTTGCTAAGTAACTGAGGTTGGCCATGAACCTGCAATCCCCGTCTCAGCCTCCCAAGTACTGGGATTACAAGTGTGCGCTACCATGCCCAGCTGGACTGTTTATTTTTAATATTTGTGTTTATTATCTTTGTGAGTCTCTTAATATATAGATGGACTTGCTTTTTGACTCATGAAGTTTTTCTCTCACAGGATTTTTAATCTCATTTATATCTGTCATTGTAATAACTGACATGAATGGGGTTTCTTCTGTGTTTTGTTCTAGGCTTTCTGACTTTGAAGTATGCTTTCACAGCAGAATTTGAACTCTATGGCCTGTGTTTCTATTCGCACCTGTGTGATGAATGACTGTGCATTCTGCGGTTACTTCTATTACGGGTCACCATTAACCAGGTGTGGTGGTGCAATTAGGGAAATGGAAACCAACACCACACTGAGATTCCATCTCACTCCAGTTAGAAAAGCAATCACCAAGAATACAAACAATAGTAAATGCTGACAAGAGTGTGGGGAGAGGAACTCTTATGCTCTGTTGATGGGATTATAAACTAGTACAACCACTATGGAGGTCAGTACAGAGGTTCCTCAAAAGACTAGGAATGGAACCACTATATGGCCCAGCTATGCTACTCTGCAGTATCTTTCTAAAAGAATTAAAGTGAGAATACTATAGTGACACATGAATATCCATGTTTATAGCACCACAGTTTACAATAGCCAAGTTATGGAACCAACCTAGGTATCTATCAATAGATGAATAGATAAAAAAAATGTATATACACACAATGGAGTTTTACTCAGCCATGAAGAACAGAAGTATGTCACTTGTAGGAGAATGGATATGGATGGGCCTGTAGAACATTATGCTAAGTGAGATCAACCAGACTCAGAAAATCAAGGGCCACAGTTCTCTCTTACATGTGGAAGCTAGAGAGAAAATAGGAAAAAAAAGGGACTTCATGAAAATGAGGAGCGAGGCCAGTAGAATAGTGAAATAGGATTGGGGGACGGAGGAGGGAAAGGGAAAATGAGGCTTGAGGAAGGAAACAGAGCAAATGTGATGTTTGTATATGAACGTATCACTACCAATTACGTTAGCATGTATGGAGGTGACAGAGGATGGGGTGTGGAGGGAAACACACCAAGAGATGTTGTGTGCATACGTGAATATATCACTATGAATCTCCCTAACAATGCACCAATAAAAACAGTTTAAAAAGAGCTTGGCTGTGGTGAGAGCCTTCTGGCTACATCACCACATGGCAGATGGCATCATGGTGGGAGTGTATGCAAGAGGGAGAGATCACTTGGCAAAACAGGAAGGTTGGGAGATCCAAGGGCCAGACTTGCTCTTTTTATAATGTACTTTCATGGGAACTGAACAGGAACTCTTAAGATCTATATAAATCACTTCTGAGAATGGTGTTCCCAAAGACCTAATTACTTTGCACTAGGCCCCACCTCTTAAAGACTCCACCATCTCTCAACATTGCCACACTGGGGTTTAAGCTTCCAGCACATGGACCTTTGAGAGACATACTAAAACCATATCTGAATCAAAGCAACAGGATGCCCACTCTCACTACTTCTGTTCAACATATTCCTAGACATCCTAGCTAGATTAAGTAGGTAAGAAAAAATTTAGAAAGCATTGAAATTGCTGGGCATGGTGGTGCATGCCTGTAATTCCAGTAGTTGGGAGGCTGAGACAGGAGGATTGCAGATTCAAGGCCAGCCTCAGCAACTTAGCAAGGTCCCTCAGCAACTTGGTGAGACCCTGTTTCAAAGTAAAAAATAAAAAAGGGCTGGGGGGTATAGCTTGGAGGTAGAATGCCCCTGGGTTCAACCTCCAGTACTTAAGAAAACCACATTGCAATTAGAAAGGAAGAAGTTAAATTGTCCACATCTGCAGGTTACACATAGTTATAAAACTCTACAGATTCCATAAAAAAACTGTTAGAATATAAGAGTCCCTATTTCCCCATATCTTCACCAGTATTTATTATTGTTTGTATTCTTTTTTAAATTGGTGCATTGTAATTATACATCCTAGCAAGGTTCAGAGTGACAGAAACATACATGTATACAACATTCATTGTGTTTCCCTCTAGGTCCCTCCCCATTACCCCTTCTCATAAGTAATATTTACATTGATACAGATAACTTCATGTATGAACAAAGGATTATTTGAATTGTTTCCATTATCAGATCTCCCCTTCCTTTATTGTTTGTATTTTTGATGATTGTCATTCTAACTGAAGTTAGATGAAATCTTAGTGTAGTTTTGGTTTGCATTTCCCTGATTGCTAATGATGTTGAACATTTAAAAATATATTTATTGGCCATTTGTATTTCTTCTTTTGAGAAGTGTCTATTCAGTTCAATTGTCCATTTTTTGATTGAGTTATTTGTTTATTTAGTGTTAAGTCTTTTGAGTTCTTTATATATTCTAGATACTAGTCCTTTATTAGACGAGTATCTGACAAAATTTTTCTCCCATTCTGTAAGCTCTCTCTTCAGACTATTTTTTTTTAGTACTGGAGGTTGAACCCAGAGGCATTTCATCTCTGAGATACACCCCCAGCCCTATTTTATATTTTGAAACAGGATCTTGCTAAGTTGCTGAGGGATCTTGCTAAGTTGTTGAGGTTGGCACTGAACTTACGATCTTC
Source organism: Glis glis (assembly GCA_004027185.1). NCBI lineage: Eukaryota > Metazoa > Chordata > Mammalia > Rodentia > Gliridae > Glis > Glis glis. Next base: position 63,615 of record PVJS01004394.1, read on the forward strand.
CTGTTTCAGCCTCCCAAGTACTGGGATTACAGGCATGTACCACCATGCCTGGCCTCTTCAGACTCTTTATTGTTTAATTTGGACTGTTTGTTATGAAATTGGGCATATTCAGAGTCATCTTATACTTGGTTATATGCTTTATTTATAGACACCCATCCCCCCCAGTGTTGGCTTTACCTCCTGGCACTCCTTTCCTCTTGTGTCCTAGGTTCCAGAGACAGCGTGCCCTGTGCCTGCTTGTGACCCTTTGTTTTTCTAGCCAACAAGAAACATAGGATATCTATATCAGACTGAAATGCACGCAGCAGTTATTTATGAATTTTCAGGCTTCTGAATTATTAGTAAGCAACCTAGTTTTCATCTCTCAGCTTCTTGTCACAATTTTCTTAAAAGGATATGGTGTCTTCCCCTACACACATGATATTTAACAATACAATGAAACAGAGTAGTGGCTTTGGCAGAGAAAGACAGGAGTTTGAATCTCTCTGGTTGAGGCTGACTCTGAATAATGCAAAAAATGGTGAGAATGTCAACAACTAATGAGCTGTTTTGTTAATTCATTGATTAAAACTATACAAGAGGTTTCTATCCTTGCAAAATCCTATCCTAGCAAAGGCTAAAGCACTATCAGTAGAAATTAGCAAGCTCTTTAAACTTCCAACTCAATCTAACCAGCAAATACATCCCCTAAAATTTATTGGAAAATACTGCTTCTCCTGAGGGCTGGATTCACTATGCTGATGGGGATTTAAATGACCAATCCTAGAAGAATTTCACACTACACACAAAGTCAGCTTCACAAACATGCATTTGGTAGTCTTCTTGAAAGTCTGTTAACATTTTCAAGTGGAAAAATTATTCTACATTTTAACTCAGTCCTTCAAAAGAAAAATTTTCTAAAACTATTTTTGTTCTATAAACACATCTTTCTTTGGCTTTTTAGAACTGATGTGTTAGATACAGTCCGTAGGAAGGAGCTAAGAAAATGCTATACATGAATTCCACCTCTTGCAAAGTAACACATTGGTACTGAAGGCTGTTGTTTTAGAAGCAATTAGGCAAATTAAGCCTGATGGAATGATTTCAAGAAGGATGTTCTGCAAGCCCCAGTCAGCAATGAGAATCTTCACTAAAGAAAGGAACAGCTGATACATGCAAGAAAATACAATTCTGAGCCTGGCTTGGTGGTACATGCCTACGATCCCAGCTAATGGAAGGCTGGGGAAGGATGATCTCAAGTTCAAGGCCAGCCTGGGCAATTCAGTGAGACCCTATCTCATAAAAAAGGAGGAGGTGGAGAAGGAGGAGGAGGAGGAGGAGGAGGAGGAGGAGGAGGAGGAGGAAATGCTCAGTGGTAGAGCACTTGCCTTGAATGCACCAAGCCCTGGGGGTTTGATTCCTAAATATAATTCTGGAGTGCTATACATAAATCCCCTGCCCTTGGAAGGGATACAGTGGAGTAAAATGATAATAATGATGATTTTGGATTTCTGTTTAGTCTTTTTCAAAGGGAGGAAGGCATATAATAAAACAGGTCTCTACCCATCAATGAAGAAACTCAGTATATAGAGAAAATTTGTGACTGATACATGGAAGGAGAAAAAAACTGGATAAATTTTCTTTGTAAGTTACTATTTCAAAGGAAGATCCTTATCTCATAAAGTACATATCTGTGAACACAACAAAGCTGAAGAAAAAAATATGTAATGAGGATATTTAGGCTTTTATTTTGAAATTAATCAAATGTGGTTGATTATATAAAGCCTCCAATTAAGTCTGAAGTCAGAACAACAGATAATACAGAAAAATCTCCCTAAAATATTGTAGTAAAGATAGAGTTACATAGTATTTGATAGTATTTGACTTAATTTGGAAAAATGATATTGAGTTAAAACTAAAAGAGGACAAATTTGTAAAAAAATTCTCAAAGGGGATTAAAGATGGCAGAATAGAGGGAGACAGCATGTTTCAGGCACTCCGAGACTTGGAACTCAACTAGTGGGAAGATTGTTTCTTGACAAGGGAAGAAAAGCAGCCCAAACACAACAAAACAACAACAGTCGACACAGCAGAATCGGAAGCAGAAGAGAGAGGAGAGGACTGAAAGGAGCTCCCCATGTCTCACCTGGTGAGCAGAGAGCAGCAGCAGCTATGGCGGTGGTGCCATCTTGGCCAGGCCGCACTGGCTGGCGGCCCCCAGGGCTGCAGCTCCCAGAGACCAACTCCAGCAAAGAAGCAACAGAATCTTGTGAAGCCAGCGACTACAGACCATCATCAAAAGCAGTCAACTTTTCTCTCCATACTCGACAAAGACCCGACTACCCTGACAACCCAGTTAGATCATGCGGCTGCAGCTGAACTCATCTCTGGCTTCAGGGACCCAAGCAGCACCCATCAAGACCATGAGTTAACAAGCCGTCCCAGCAGGAAACCACCCTGCATGGCCACAGGGACTTGCATGGCTATGAACAGACTCGCTGGGTCTGTGTCTTTGCAAATCACCCCTGTGGAGGTGGGGGTGGGGGCTACAGTTGGACACAGAAGAAATGTGAATTAGCAGACAGTCCCAGGGACATTTGGGCAGTAGGGCACTAGAGTCACAGTTCAGCGTGCCCTTGCAGGGTCTCCAGTCATCACCACAGGACAGCCAGCCGTGGTGTCTGTGGGGTGAAATAACTCAGCCTACCGAGTTGCAGGCTTGGAAAGCTATAAACTCATGCCTGGCTATGTTTGGGCGCTACAAGCACCAATGCCAGAGGCCAACAATGACTCATGTGATTGCAGCTGTCCAGAGTAGCAGTGGTATCCCTGGGGCTAAATAACTAAGCCCCAAACTCCAGGCTTAGAACTGTACAATCTCTTCCTGCCAGAGCTTGGGCCCTGAAAGTAGGGAGGCCAGGGGCCAGCAGGGGTTCACATGATCACAGCTACAGGCTGGGAACTCAACACTCCACCAGCAGAGTTTGTGCCTGGCACGCATTCATGCCAGTGACTGACAGTGCTCCATATGATCGTAATCAGCAGATCAGGAGCGGTGTCCCAAGGGTCATCAAAGCTCAGTGAGCCGGCCATAAGCTAAGAACATAGCAATCGCTGGCCTTGCCGAGCTTAAGCCCACTAGCCACAGAGGCCAGAGGCCAGCGCTCTGCAGCTTCACGGGCTCACAATCAGCAGAGTAGTGGTGGTGTCTGTGTGGTATCAAATCCCAATCAGCAGGCCGCAGACTCTAAACAGAACATCATAGTTTCTGGCCCTGCGGAGTCTGGGCCTGGAGAATAGGGCAGCCTGCAGCCAAGCAGAGACTCCTGTTTTCCTGCACTAAGAACTATATCTAGTTAAAGAGGCTCTGGGGGACAAACTCAAAAATTTCATTATATGAGACAGATTTGTAGAGTCAAGTATATAACCCCATCATAGACTTTATTATAAAGGGATAACAGATAACACAGGACTCACACACAAAGAGGAAGATGCCAAGACAATATAAATACAAACCTGAGAACTCTCAAAAATATGAGAATGAAGAACAGCGAGGAAACAATAAACTCCCACAACTCAACAAGGGAGATCACCAATACTGCTATTCAGGAAATGACAAAAGGTGAATTCTGAATTTTAATCTTCAATATGAATAAAGGCCTCAAAGAAAGTGTACAGGAAGTGAAAGAGCATATTAATAGAGAAATTGAGGCCCTAAGAAAGAACCAAAAAGAGGCTTTGAGCGAAATGAAGGAGTCAATAAATGAATTAAAGACGCAACAGAAACCACCTCTGGCAGGCTAGACCACAAGGGAAACAGAGTAACACTCTTGGAAGACAGTTCATTCAAAACTGAAAACACAGTCAACAATATAGAGAAGACAGTACAACATGACCTGAACATCCAAGAAATATGGAACAATATGAAACGTCCTAACTTACAGATAATAAGCATTAAAGGTCTAGAAGCACAAACCAAGGGTATCAGAAACCTCTTCAGAAAAATAATTTCAGAGAATTACCCAAACATAGAAAAAGACTTGGACATCCATGTACAGGAGGCATTCAGAACACCATCAAGACAAGATCAAAGGACTTCCCCACGCCACATAATAATCAAAATGACTAACAGAGAGGCCAAGGAAAGAATATTAAAAGCAGCGAGAACAAAAGAAAAGGTGACATTCCAGGGCAAAACAATAAAAATCACTCCAGACTTCTCAACCTAAGTCATGAAATCCAGGAGGGGCTGGTATGATGTACTCCAGACCCTGGAAGAAAACAACTTCCAATTATATCCAGCAAGGATATCATTCAAAATTGATGGAGAAATAAAAATGTTCCAAGACAAGCAGAAACAAAAGAATTCATGACTACCAAGCCAGCACTAAAGAAAATACTTAAAGAAATAAAACAAAGAAGAATAAAGAAGCAAATATCAGAACCAGAGAAGGGGCTAACTCCACCAGATGGGCAACTAAGCAAAGGAGAAATAATACTACATCAAACAGAAGATAGAACTCAAAATGACATGAAACAAAAACCATATCTTAACAATAACATTGAATGTCAGAAGTCTTAATTCCCCAATTAAAAGACAAAGACTGGCAATCTGGATTAAAAACATAATCCAACTATATGCAGCTTGCAAGAAACTCACCTAATAGCCAAAGATATCCATATGCTAAAGGTGAACGGATGGAAAAAGATATACCATGCAAATGGAGACAAAAAACAAGCAGGGGTAGCAACGCTCATATCCCATAAAACAGACTTTAAGCTAAAATACATCAGAAGAGACAAAGTGGGTCACTACTTATTAATAAAAGGAACAATCCAACAAGAAGAAATAATGATAGTAAACATTTATGCCCCAAATGTGGGTGCACCCACTTTTGTAAAACAAACTATTTGGGACATCAGGTCTCAAATAGACCCAAATACAATAATATTGGGAGACTTCAACACACCACTCACACCATTAGATCAATCTTCAGGCAAAAGATAAGCAAAGACTCTTCAGACGTAAAGAACACTATGAACCAAATGGACCTAATAGACATATACAAAGTATTTCAACCAGTGACAACCGAATACACATTCTTTTCAGCTGCTCATGGAACCTTCTCCAAAATAGACCACATTGTGGGCCACAAAGCAAGTACCAGCAAATTAAAAAAATGTAATACAATTCCCTGCATCTTCTCAGATCACAATGGAATGAAAGGAGAAATCAATAACAGGAAGACCAAAAGAAATACATAAATACATGGAGACTAAATGATACACTCTTGAATGAGGACTGGATCAGAGAAGAAATAAGGAGAGAAATAAAAAAATTCCTAGAATTAAATGAAAATAGAGACACGATATACCAAAATCTATGGGACACTTTGAAGGCTGTTTTAAGAGGAAAATTTATAACACTGGGTGCCCACATAAGAAAAACAGAAAGTCACCAAATAAACAACCTAATGACACACCTCAAGGACTTAGAGAAACAGGAATAGTCTAATCCCAAAGCCAGTAGAAGGCAGGAGATAATTAAAATAAGAGTAGAAATCAGTGAAATCGAGAATAAAAAAAAACCAATAAAAAGCCGGGTGTGGTGGCGCACGCTTGTAATCCCAGTACTTTGGGAGGCAGAGACCGGAGGATCCGGGTTTGCGGCCAGCCTCAGCTCTCTTGCTCTCTCTCTCCCTGTCTCTGTCTCTGTCTCTCTCTCTCTCTCTCTCTCTCTCTCTCTCCTTAGTGAGGCCCTCCGCAACTTCGTGAGACCCGGTTTCAAA